>PVIJ01001015.1:0-228193 GCA_004024925.1 Scalopus aquaticus | reverse complement strand
GCCTGTTTTATTAATGTGCGCCATTCTCACTGGGGTGAGGTGGTATCTCATTGTGGTTTTAATTTGCATTTCCCTGATTATAAGTGATGTTGAACATTTTTTCATGTACCTGTTGGCCATTTGCTTTTCTTCTTTGGAGAAGTGTCTTTTTAGCTCTTCTGCCCATTTTTTGACTGGATTGTTGACTTTGTTTTTTTTGTACAAAACCTATTCTTAATCTTTCCTGTGCCTTCTTTTGTTGTGAACATTGTGGAAATGGCTTAATGTTCTCGGATTACACTGTTGAAAAAATTGCATAAAGGATGCCAGAAGATTTCTCGAGCATGAATGGCATGTATAGTTATGAAAGAGGGGCTTTTCTTTGGAGCAAGGGAAGATTCTGGTAAAGCCTTTTCATCCTTATTCTCTCTTAAGATCCTAGTTCAGCTTCTGAGAAGACACCAGTCATACTCCACCACTAAAGCATAGCTAGGTCATTTGGAAAACGTAGGCATTGATACATTACTTACATGAAATAATGCTTCATTTTCTTCACCAACCTCCTACAGGCTTAGAAATCTCTTGTATCATACAGAATATTCTTGATTCTCTTACTAACTGGCTTCTTATTTTGTTTTTCACAGCTATACACTGAAGTGTCAAACACAGTCAGATTTTGGCAAAGTGACAATGCAGTTTGAACTAGAAGTGTGCCAGCTTCAAAAACCTGATGTGGTGGGCATCAGGAGGCAGCGGCTTAAGGGTGATGCCTGGGTTTACAAGAGATTAGTGGAAGACATCCTGTCTAGCTGCCAGGTGTGACTGATGGGTGATTTCCATCCTGCTGGGGGAATGTGGGTGTGACCCAGCCTACATGGAGGCCAGGATGATGGTTTCATTTTTAAAGTCCATTGGAATGACAAATTATTTTTTAAAGAGCTATCTAAAAGACCGATATCTAGCTTTTAAACAAAAGATATTGTTTTGTGGATGAATCTAAGGCAAGTCCATCTGTCATTCTCTGTTTCTGTCTTTTTTAATCATGTGGCTTTTTATATTAATAACTGTTGACTTTTCTAGATTCACTTCCATATGTGATTGTAAGCTCTTAACTATGCCTCCTTTTAATGTGTAATTTCTTTCTGAAATAAAAGCTTTTATTGATGTAACAGGCGTCTTCTCTTCTTTGTGTTTGATTTTGATCCAAATAAAGCCTCAAATGGCTTCCTGACTATTAAGTAGAGACTATTTGGAGTATGTTTTATCTGTTATCAAATATGCCTTGGGCAGAAAAACAGATAAGAATTCATTTGCATAATTTTTTCCTGTCTCTGATTTAAGTAGGATTTATTGAGATCGTTAACTAAGTCACAGCTGTGGTTACCAGAGTTAAACAACACATTTAATATGTTGAATAAAAGAGTATTGACTTCAGTAAGTGTGTTCGGTCAACAGTGATAAGTATCTGAACTATGAACCCCCATGAAATGTTACTTTATGGTAATTTTCCTTAAGTCTCCATGTTGGCTTCAAATTTGTATTATTATTTCATTTTATTGGTCTCTAAAGGCCAGAACTCAAGTTATATTTGTATGGTTTTTACCAATTAAACTAGTTGGAGGAAAAAATAGCACTATTTCTAGCCATAGTGAGGGAGTGTTTTGTTATTCATTTATTCAGTAAACATTTACTAAGTGTTTACAAGCATTAGATCCCGGGGCTGAAGATGATGCTGTCTAGTTAACTTAGGGAGTTCAGAGTCTATTAACAGGGGCAGATGCACAAACTAGTATTTATAGCAGAGAGGGGATGATCAGCTTGTACGGGATGATTCTTGGAGGAAACAATACTTGGTCTTGAAGGATATATCAGAGTTCAACAGAAAGAGAAGAGGGGATGCAGCATTCTTGACAGCAAGAATAATGTGTACAAAGGCATGGTATTACAAAAAGGCACGATATATTTAGGGCAGAAAAGGAAATAGCAGGAGATGAAGATTGAAGGTTTAGCTGGATATAGGTGATGAAAGAACTTGAATGCTTCCTTACTGAAGTGTCTTGGTAAAGAAGATCTGTCAAAGGGTTTTACATTTTTTTGTAACAGCTTATATATGTGTATATAAGCTGAGTATATATGTGAATATAACTCACCATAAAAATTCATCCCTTTAAACGTGTTTTTTTAGCATAAAGCTGTGCAACCATCACCATGCTGTAAGTTTAGAACACTTCCATCACCTCAAAGAGAAACCCTGTACCCATTAGTGGTCACTCCACTTACCCTATCCCATGGTTCCTGGCAGCTCCAATATGCTTTCTCGATGGACTTGGCTATTCTGGACTTTCTGTATAAAGGGAATCATTATAATATGTGGCCTTTGGGATCTGGCTTCCTTCACTTAACATAATGTTTTTGCTCATGTCATAGCCTGTGTCAGTACTTCCTTCCATTCTACAGCTGAATAATATTCCATTGTGTGGCTATGTCACATTGCCTTTTATTTATCAGCTGATGGACATTGGGTTGTTTCCACTTCTTGGCTTTTACAAACCATGCTGTTTATTAGATTGTGTATGGATGTATGTTTTCTCTTATGTTTATACTTGAGTGGAATTGCTGAATCATTTAACATTTTGAGGAACTGCCAACCTCTTACCATTTTATTACTCGAACATTTGTTTTTATCTTTTCTATCTTAGCCATCCTAGAAGATGTGAAGTAATAGCCCATTGTTTTGATTTGTTTTCCCCTAATGACTAACGATGAGCATCTTTTCATGTGCTTATTGGCCATTTGTATATCTTTTTTTTTTTTAGAAATATATAATCAGACCCCTTGCTCATTTTTAAGAGGGTTTCTTTTTTATTGTTGAGTTGTAAGAATTCTAGTTATAAATTCCTTATCACATACACGATTTGCAAATATTTTCTTAAGCTATGGGTTGTCTTTACATTCTTGATGGGATCTTTTGAAGGACAAAAGTTTAAATTTTTCTAAAGTCCAATATCTTTTTTTTTTTAAGATTTATTCATTTATACATACAAACTGGGGTACAGGCCAGAGGCGTGGGGCGGCGAGAGGGTTCGCCAGAGACAGAGTGGGGAGCAGAACAGGCAGATCAGAAATACACTGCTGAGGGGAGCAGCGGGTGAGGCAGGAGAGGTCTGCCACACCATGTGGGATTCTCCCGGACTGGGCATCGAAGCCCCATCGCGCGCTGCTGACAGCTCCATGGCGCAGCGCTCAACCACTGCGACACAGGGGAGGCCCCCAATATCTATTTTTGTAAAACATGAGAAGAATCACTCTTCAGTCTCTGTGGTTGATGGCATGTTCTGGAACAATGATTCCAAAATTTTGACCATGCACCTAGTAAGCAGCACATCTTGCTTTTGGATCTAACACCACCAATATATACTTATAAAGTTGAACCATACTGAACTTAAACTCATAGTAAAGAACCTTCAAAAAAGCTCAGCTACCCTGGCAGGAGAAAGGGTGCTTAGAAATACAGTGATTTCCCTGTCGTTGGAAGTAAGTTTAGACATGTTACACCATTCATGGGGTAGGTCGTAAAGAGGTTTAAGAATTGAGTTGGACCCATCTTCCTAAAGCTCCTAATAGCACCTGTGGTTCAAAAATATGGAAGGCAGTGAAACAGTGGTCCACTTCTTGATTCAGAGACAGCTGTCTTCTTACTGAGTCCTCAATGGTGGGAGGAGTGAGAGCTCTCAGGCATCTCTTATAAGAGCTTTAGTCTCATTCATGAGGGCTCCATCCTCATGACCTAGTCAACTTCCAAAGATCCCCCTCTCAAAACCACCACTTTGGGAATTAGGTTTCACTGGATGAAATTGTAGGGTTTGGGGGGTAGACCAAACATTCAAAAAATCATTTAAGTTGGTGAATCCCAGAAAGGGCCATGCATGTGACACTAGAATAACTATTACAAAAGTGTGAAACAACCTTACTGAAGGTGTGGGGGGAAATTGCTTATCTAAGTAATTGTAGAAATGAGGAGAGTGAGACGCAAGGCAACAGGAACCAAGCACAAACACTGTACTCTAGATGGTAACATGTTTCCCGCAAGAGTACAGGATAACACTTCCAATGCTTGCACCTTAGAACTGAAGCAAATAGATGGCATATAGTAGAAGACATTCTTGGAGTGAGATTTTACATATACACAAGGGAAAGAGGCTAGAATGATACATGCAGTAATGGATTGGAGTGGAGACATCAGTAAGAAGTCATCTTCATCTTAATATAGATATAGATGGTTACATAAGGAAATATGTGTTTACATATGCAAGTTAGTGTGTACATATATTTCTTTGCCATATGTGGTCTATAAGATACCCCAGTGGCAAAATGCACACCTAATGCCCAGATCTTGGTTTTTAATACCACTTCAATAAAAGGAACCAGGACTCTTTGGAGAACTTGTGATTGTTGGCAGATTTTTAGAAATATTAAAGATGTTTAAAATGGCAGTTACTGTAAAAGCTTGATAACATACTAGCAGGGAGACTGAGCAATTGCTTGGCCTCTGATTCAGGTTCCCAACTGTAAAATGGAAAAAATAGCGCCCTTCTTAGAAGGTGGTTGTAAGGACTGTCAGAATATGTGCATAGCCCAGGACAGGGTCAGCCCAAAGTGAACCCCAGAAGGTGAACTTCAGAAAGTTTCCTCTAACTGGTCTCTGTGACTCAGTGCAGCGTTGCCTTGACACAGCACACAAATCTGATATGTATGTCTACCTCTGGTCCTCCCACTACCAAACTAAGCACCCCCACAAATGATTAGCTAGTTGACCCAATGCCACTTATTGAATATTTATTCAGCTCCATTTAATTCAATAACTGAGTCAACATTTGTTGACTATCCCAACCTATTTGGCACTAGGTGGGAAGTGGGAAAGAACATGTTTATGATCTTGTCATCAAGGGGCTAAGTGAGAAACACTGGGCATCACTTCACACAGGTGTGTAATAGTTCACACTTGGGTTTTTTTGTGTGTCTTCATACAATCCTCACTCTAAGTCCACTTTTTAAAAAAAGATTTATTTATTTATGTATACAAGAACTGGGGTGTAGACCAGAGTTGGGGGGTGTGAGAGGATTCCCCAGAGACAGAGTGGGGAGCAGAACAGGCAGATCAACTGAAATACACTGCTGAGGAAAGCAGTGGGCGAGACAGGAGAGGTCGGCTGTGCCATGTGGAACTCCCTGGCTAGGGATCGAATTCGTGCTGCAGTGGCTACGGACAGCTTCTCAGTGCGGAGACTTAACTCGTTGCACCACCAGGGAGGCCCTCTAAGTCAACTTTCCAAGAATCACCCGTCCCTCACAGCACATGAGTTCTCCTATTCTAACTTTGAGGTATTGTTTCCTAGGACCATTTGTGCATTTTGTATCATGCACTTTAGCAAGAAGAGCACTGGAGACTAGGACTCTGCAACTTGGATTCCAGACCTGGTTCTGCTGGGTGACCTTGGGTAAGTCATTGTCTATGCTCTCAGTTAGTTTCTATAATTATGATACACATGCAAACACACACATAGGGTTCCTCCTAGTTGATACCACAAATGACATCGAGATTTGACGTATAATTTGGAATGATGGACTATAAATTTTCAGGCAAGAAAATTAGCTCCAACAAGGTAGTTACAAACACCTCACCTTGTGATATAATTATACACTTGAAATCCAACGCTCCTTCTAAAAGGAACTCTGCCTTGGGCTACACAATGCCTCTATATTTAGGTGTCCACTTTGCTGAACTTGGTGTTCTGAATTCCCAGTCTGGTTTATACACTGAAAAACCTCAGGCATTCGCTTGATGGAAAGAAACAACATAGAAAAATATTTCAAATTACTAAGCACAGGATTATAGAGCAGAGGATGTAATTCCATAGGAGACTTTCAAAGAAGTTTGGTTGTTAATGGAAAATCTCTTACATGTGTCCTGAGAGACAAAACTACAGAAGGCCAGGGCACTTGGAAGTGAGAGTGGTCTACTTGGATTTTTCAGCATCATAGATACTAAAAAAAGGTATTTGGAGGAGAGGGGGATCTCTTAGGATTTAATTATTTTATTTTTTTTCATTTTAATTTGTTTTTAATGTTAAAGTTGATTCTGTTTTGGCTAGCTATAAGAATTAGGAAATATTTATTTGCAGAATTTCAGAGCCAAAGGGGACCTTGAGATAAAAGTCTGTTGCCCTTCTCCTGCCCCCGGCCTGTCCCTGCCATGTCCTTAACTGAGAGGAGGATCTTTTTTTAGAGAGGGAGATGGAAAGAAATCATAGGGGACAAGTCCAGGGTGACAAGATCCACCATCCATCATGGCTCCTGACCACGAACAGTTGGAGCCTTTCTCTTTACTCTGTGGGTTTTTTTTTTTTTAATTAACCTTTTTTCATTTTTCCTACTTTAGAATTTCACATTATAGTCCTTTGTTCATTCTCCTCTTTTCTCTCGATAATGAAAATGGATATAATATGAACTTAAACTCACTTGCCCTGGGTCATTGCCAGTGCTTAATAAAAGTGTATTAGTATTTGTAGTAATGATAATAACCCACAGATAATGATGTTGCTAAAGACCAAAGGGTCCCCTTGCACGAGAAGCCCCCCTTCCAGTTGCCTAGCTTTGCCAGATTTAACGGAGACCTTGACTGCTTCAGATAGTCATTGTCCCTTTTAAATTATAAAGGTTTCATGGAGAGAAGCATTCTTCACTTAAGGGTTTTCCAGACTGTCTGATGTGCTGGGCTCTGGATAACCTTGTTCCTATGTCATCATATGTCATGCTGCCTCTCAGAAATTGTTCCCTGATGTTTGCAAAAATGAACCACTTAAAGGAAAACTAAAAGAAATTCCCTTTGTTCACACACATATATACACACACATGAGTCTTAACTACTGGAAATAATTATATTCAGATAAGTGAGTCAGGGTAATGAGGGGATCTGAAACTGTGATGTAAGAAATGGTGGATGAGACTAAGGTGGAGATGTAATGCGCATCTTCAAAACCTGAAGGTAAACGGAAGAGGGATTTGACCTTTTTTGGGTAGACACAATGGTGGGTATAAAAAGGCCAAATATCTGATTATAATAAGAAACGAGATTTGGTTTTATATGAGGGAGGATTTTCTTCTTAGCTGTTGGGAAGGAAAGATGCTTGCCCGGGAAATGACCAGTTCCCTATCCCTGGAGTGCTCAGCAGAGCAGGAGAGACAGTTGAGGAGGGTTGTCAGGACTAGGTGAGATTTGAAGTAAATCTTTTGAGCTTCCCTTCTAACCCTGACAGGTAATCATTCTAGGAAGTTCTTGATACGAGAATATAGAATCTTAATTTTACATTGTAGAAGGGAGCCCCAGGGGTTGCTTGAGAGAAAGCTGAGTCTAGCATGTGGCTTTAGGAAGGGTAAGCTGGGCCCTTTCCAATGGCCCAGTATGTAAGTACATCTAAGCCCAGGAACACTGTAGTTGGACCCAGTCATTGTCAACTGAGAGATGGGAGAAGAAACAATCAGTCATTGGAACCAAAAGGAGATGTCTGGAGGAGGTCTAGACAGCACTAGTGGATGCGTCAGCGAAGACAAGGAGGCTAAGGGATGAGAAGGAGACATCTGATCAGTCAAGGAGGAACCGGGAGTGGCTCCAAGAGTACAGTGGAGTAGAAGCTTGACCTCAGGAAGGCAAGAGAATTGCTAAGAAGCAGGGGCAAGAAGTTTAGATCACGTGCTCATGGGCTTGGCTGCAGCACGATGGGGTGGAGGATAGATGGTAAAACTGATGAAGACTGCAGATAGAAGGGAAGGGGAGTGAAGAGAGGGAGAAGCTGCTGATGTTGGAGACTAAAGGGATGTTGGGTGGGGGAGGGGAGAAAGAGACAAAAAAGTGGGGAGAAATGTATGGAGGAGGAAGAGAACCTCGGTGGCATTTATTGTTTGCAAAGTACATTTCATGTCTAAGATGCTATGTGATCTTTTAAATAATACACTCCAGACTGGATATCATCTCCATTTTTCAGACTTAAAGATTCTATGCAGGTGGAACTAGGTTTAAAGGGAAAGTCAGACATCTTTTGGTCTAAAGGGAATATTATAGAGTGACTGGAGAAAACTGTCCAGAAGTAAGGAGTATCTAAGGACACCATTGCTTTGCTTGTTGCTGAATTCAGTTGCCACATTACCTTCCTGGCCCCTAACACTGTTGACATCTTCTGACATTTGGAACTCTTTTTGCTTTAATTTTATTCTCTCCGGTTTCTCTTACCACGCCTTCTGAGTCTCCTTTTCAAGCTCTTCCTCTGTCTGCCCCTGAGATGTGAAGGAATCCAGGTTTCTGGTTTTGACTCTTCCTACTCTACATATTTCTTTGGTTATATGTTCTCTGTCCTGTGACCCAAGATAGCTTCCAAATCTGTATTCTGCCCAGACCTCTCTGCTCAGCACCACACCCCCGTGTCCACCTTCCATGTGCAGTTCCATTTGGTTGCTCCATAGTCAACTAAAAGCCAACATTTTTAGACCCAACCTTTTATCCCTCCAACCTTAATTTTCTCCTACAGTCGCCATGTTTACGACATTCAGATTGTCTGGGATAGTCTCAGCTTAAGCCTATTGTCCCAGGATAATTATTAATGATTCTTCCTTTCAGCCTCAAAAAGTGTCCTGATTTGAATGATACATTATACGGTCACTTTCCATTTTGGACAATGGCCTGCCCATTCACTTACATGCCCACCCCAGAAACTGTATAGTTACCCTAATCTCTTGCTTAACTCGCACAGTCCATCTCACTCCAGTAGTTCACGAGTCCCTGGAAGAAGGGCAGTGTGTTTTTCAGTGCAAGCACAGAGTCTGACCTATTGAAGATGCTTATTCTATGTTAAGTAAAGGAGAGGAATAGGGCATTCAGGGATGGAATTAGGAGCCACAGACCTATTAGAGCTGGAAGTGAATTTTATGGATAAGGAATTGAGACCCAGCATGGTGAACGCACTTGACCAAGATCACATAGTGAGTTAGTGGCGGGGTCAGTATTGGATCCCAGATCTGCTAGACTCTAGCTGAGGCTCTTTTATAGGTTTAAACTTCTTCATCAAGTAATCAAGTAGAACAGTTCAGTAGTCAGTCTTAATTAGGCTGTGTGTGTGTTTGGGGTTTTGGGCTATGTCTTGAGGGAAGAAGATTCTTGCCTCCAGGCCTCCCTGGTGGTACAACAGGTTAAGTCTCCACCTGTGGAGCTGTGGCAGCCACTGCAGCACATGTTCGATACCCGGCCAGGGAGATTCCCACATGGCTCCGCAGACCTCTCCTACCTGGCTGCTGCTCCCCTCAGCAGTGTACTTCAGTCATCTGCCTGTGCTGCTCCCTGCTCAGTCTGGTGAATCCTCTCACCACCGCACACCTCTGGCCTACACCTCAGTTCTTGTATGCAAAAATAAATAAATCTTTAAAAAAAAGAATATTCTTGCCTCCAACTATGTTCACAGGAGCTGAGCAGCTCCTTCCAGGTTTATTTGAGAGGCATCAAACCAGTTTTCTGCTGGAGAGATTTTTTTACCTTCTTAACATCAGCAGACCTGGTTAAGATTAAATTTGATCTGACAGTAACTCATGTTTTGGTTTTGTTTTTAAAATAAGAATCAGATGCTATCAAACACGTCCTCAGGCAGGTAATGGGAAGCTAATGTTTATTGCACGGTGATCTGACGCTTACATTGGTGGATGCGAGGATTCTGGAAAAGAGGCTATTTGACTTCCTTAGCAGAATCCTTTCTCCTTTAGCTCACTGGCCTTGGCTGAAAAATAATTTGATTTTTGAAAAAAGTCATTCCCTTTTCTTAACTTTGTGTTCCTATTTGTAAAGTAAGCAGGTTAGATTAGAACCTCTCACAGCTGGGCCTAGACCTTACCATGAATTCTTCCCATCATGTTAAGGCTCCTCTGTCCATTGCCCGGAATGGGCAGATATTTATAGCTACCATATAGCTCACATATGTATTAATATATGGCAATATATAAAATATGTATATATATTAAACTATCAAAATCTGTGTCTGCTTTTATGTTGGCCAGACCAAGTAGCTCTCCTATTTTTACACTGGATACTTAAATTCATCATTCCTTAAATGTTGAATCTTCTTTCCTTTCTAAACATTCTAATAGGCTTATTATTTCAACCATTTATACTTAACATTAAAGTTTAATCATGAAGTTGTTAACCATAGAAAATTATTAAATAAGTGAGTTTGGAATGAGCATGGAACAGCTGAAAAAAAAAAAAGAGTGAGTATTTCAGAATGAGCACTTTGAAAGAGAAATTTATGCATAGAAAACAATGGAGAATTACAATTAAGAGCTCTAGGGATCTCAAACTGATTTGTCCAGCTATTACATAGTCATTTCAATTTAAATTAAAATTGTAACTATTTTCTAGTCTACTAAAAATATGAGGTGTCACATTAAGAGTTTTAATGGTGCGTTCTCTGGGGAATGCAAAAATGCGAGATTGTAGCACATAAATAACTATATAGTGAAGAGTGAATAAATTCTCTGCCAAAAATGAATATGATAAAAACAGAAATGACAGTGGATTATTTTATTCCCTCTAGTGAAGCGCAGCTCACACATTAGAGCAAAGAAACAGTTCACAGGGTGTCTAATTCCATATCACTTTGTCAGAGCTGATGAAAAGAACAACAAAAAATTTTAACTGGTTGATGAACTCAGGCATAAATGAGACCATATATTTTGTTCCGAAAGTAAAATATTTTTTTAGCCACAGAAAGTAGGTTGATATTAATGTTTGATAGCCCTGATTCATAGAAAATTGGATTAGTCAAGGTCTTAACCACTGTAGAACATGTTTAAGGCAATCAAACTTTGGGAGGGGGAGAAAAAAAGATGAAGTCAAAAGCAAGAGGTGTGATCTCCTAGTGTAAGCTAAACCCTGGTGTGTGTGTGTGTGTGTGTGTGTGTGTGTGCGCGCGCGCGTGCACATGTGCTTTGTATGCTAAAATGGTTGGTCAGAGTGGGTGGAAGATCTGATGATTGATTGTAGAAGATTTGGGATTTTATTGTAATGCAAGTGAGTTGAGGTAAAAGAAGCAGAATCTGGACATGTGGGGGGAAAAGAGAGCTAATTGAAGCAAGATCCAGGGACAAGAGAGTTATTATAAATTAATTTGAGCTTCCTGGTAGCCAAGATAAGAAAAGATACTAGAGGATTTTATAATTCTTGTCATATTAATGTCTTCTTACTCCTAAGTTCTTGGAGGAATTTATTGTTTAGAGCATGGGTCTCAAACTGAAGTGCACTTTAGAATGATCTAGGGAGTTAAAAAATATATTGATACACAAACCTTGCTGCTAGAGATTCTGTTTAATTTGTCTGAGCTGGGGCATATTTATTGTATATTTTTAAAAGCTCCTCAGTGTGTATGATACACAGCCAGGCCAGTGGTTCAATGGTGTAGAACTTTATGGAAAACAAGTGAGTAATTGCTGTCCTACAGAAGATGTAGAAACTCTTAATACAACCAATTATCATATTGATTCTTAATATAAGAGGAATATTGATTTGTAGTTCAGTGAAGGTGATTTTAAAGCAATTCAAATTCAGTTTTCCTGCCACGTAAAATTAAAGGCATCTGTATTTTCAGTAATCCATTCCTGAAAATCAAACATTTTGCACATCAGCACTAACTGGAAGCACATTTTACATTCTTTTGAATGGGAAAAAGAAATTCAATGAGTTATGTGCAACCCAAACCCCTCAAGCAAAATTAACTAAAACACAGTCAAATACCTTATAAATTTAAATGACCAACTATCACAATAGGCTCCAAAGAGGCTCACAAGATCCCTTCTGTCATTAAATGATAAAAGGGGCTGTTAACTATGGTCAATGCACAGTGACGAGACTTCTTTGGGGACCAGCTCCACTGGAGAAACTCATCCCTCTTGTGGTCTTCTGCTGTGCTTGCCACAATTTTGCATGTGGTTCTGATGGTCTACCAATTGCAGTTGGACTCTAACTTGAGTTTTCTCCATGTTTTTTTAAAATAATGTCACAGTGAGATTGTGTGATAATTTTTTAATCTTTCAAACATTTTCCTTTTTGGTGTTGAAATATTGCAGTGAACAGTTTGTATGGGCTATGACATATTGCTATTCCCACCCTAAGAAGCATCCTACCAGGAAAATGTTAAACAGGAAGACATGATGACTGAGCAGCATTGG
This sequence comes from Scalopus aquaticus, assembly GCA_004024925.1. Taxonomy (NCBI): domain Eukaryota; kingdom Metazoa; phylum Chordata; class Mammalia; order Eulipotyphla; family Talpidae; genus Scalopus; species Scalopus aquaticus. The sequence goes on along the minus strand of PVIJ01001015.1, from coordinate 215,953 downwards.
GAATTGAATTATTATGGATTGGTGGGGGTGGGGGGACTGCAAGTAACCTAATAGTCTCCCTCTTTAAGGTGAGTATTCATGGCAAGAAGTCCAGAGGCAGATGGTGACAGAGTTGGTCCAGCAATTTAGCAATATAATAAAGGGCTCTGGCTGTTCCCATCTACTTGATGTTTTATGACACACACCGGAAGTGATGTCTCCTTTTGTGGTCACAAAGTGGCTGCAACTGCTCCAGACACATTGTCTTCTGTCAATTCAAAAGTAGGATGGGAGAAAATTCACCCCATGAAGTGTCACACGTCTTTAAGTAGAATTCTAATAACATCTGACTAGCAGAGATGGGTTTTGTGGGCATCCACAGCTATAAGCAAGGCTGGGAAAGTGATTGTCTTGTAGCTACACTCTCTGTATTACAAAGAAGTTGGTGGAGGAAAGACCAGTGGGAAGGCCAATAGAGCCCAGAGTCTATCATTCATAAGTAGTGTGTCTTCGGGCAGGTCTCTTGCCCACTGTAAGAGCAGTTTCACTTGCATTTGAAGATGTTACTTATAAAGGTTTGTCTTGATTGGAAAAGAGAATCTCTTTTTGCAACCTTGGCATATAAAAATCTCTAACAAGTTCAGCAATAAAGAGAACAGTTTAGCACTTCAACTCAGTGGTTTCCAAGATGTATTTGATGACGGAATCCTTTTTATAAACCAGAACCTTGTTAATATCCTTTGCATCTTAACACTGCCTTGTTAGACTGAAGTTTCTTGAAGACAGGGTCTTCATCTCTGAATTTCCTGAAGACCCAGTAGTTTCTAGATAACTGTCACTCATCCTTCATTCAGTTTCACTCCTCAGGGAAGATGTCCCATCCATCCAAACTAGGTCAGATGATAGATAGATACTTTTGCCTAAATGCATGCAGTTTATAACATCCTAGCTGCAATAAATGATCGGGTATGATTATATATCCTCTATCTTGCCAGATAGACTGTTTGCTCCCTGAAATCAAGGGCAGTGTCTTGTTCATTGCTTTATCTCCACTGCCTACCACAAAGAATAGTGCATAGTAGGTGCTCAGTTCATAGTTTTGAATGAATGAAGCCTCACACGGAGTGGATAATAGAGGCATTTATTAGTGGATACTTGTGTTTTGTTTCCCAGCATTAATCTCCCAGCCATCTTCTTCCAGGATCCTCCCCTCTCACATTTTATCCCTATGGTGGCCAGGGAGTGTTGATGTGCAAAATGTTTAATCACTTCTCAATGATTAAAAACATAAGGCGTAAAACTCAGGAGATGTTGGCCACAGTATTTCCTCTCCTTTAACCAAAGAGGAAAAGAATGATCTGGGGTGTGGGTGGGGGTGGGAGAGAGAGAGAGAAAGAGAGTGAGAACAGATCCCCAGTCAGAGAAGGGAAATGAGATGAGTGCTAAAACTAAGCTCCTAGGTTTTACACCTGGGGCCTGGTTATATTTCTGTTCTTAGATTTTGTGAGATTCTTTTTTATCCTAACAATAACTTTCTTTTTCTTGTTTAAGCTCATTGAATTGGTTTTCTGCTTCTTGAGAATCCTAACTAATATAATTTGCTAAATGAATTTATTATTGAGCATGAGTCAGATGGGACACAGGGCATTTGTGCTCATGATCGTGTACAGAACAGTGAGCAGAGGGACTGGGTTGAATTCAGACTTGGTGAATGAGGCTGCGAGCAGACCATGCCAGATTCAGGAGAAGAAACGTTTTGTCTATTTATGTGCAAGATGGTCTTGAAGATCAAATGAGGTAAGACACATAGATGTGCTTTAAAAACTGAAATAAAAGTAATCTTTGCAAGAAAGAAAATAAGCATACTTGGGGGAAGGGAGGAGAGACTACAAAAATCCCAAACCACAGGCAGCATCATGAAGCCGCCATCATCGCCTGCTGTCATCGTCCCTCGCAGGCCCAGACCTCTCAGCCTTCCCTGCCAAGAGTACTCAGCACCGCGCTGCTGCAGCACATGGCTCATCTGCACTCATCAAGTATGTTCAAAGTCATTCTACCTCTTGTTTCTAGTCTTCGCTACCAGACACCCTCTCAGGCCGGGTGAAGGGCCACTGTAGGGTAACTCTGGTGACTGAATAATGCATGAAGCCAGCAGTGGCCAACAGGGAGCTTCAGAAGTGGGTGGTAGGTTGAGGATGGGTTCTGGTCTCCATCTGTGGGAATCTGACTTTCTCATCCATGGTGTCTTCAGACTGATGGCTCAATCCATAGGGATGAGGCTCCTGAAGGAGGTTTCCTGGAATGTTTCCTAGCAGGGCTGGAAGCATGTATGTATCAACAAGTTAGACACTAGTTGCTTAACAGTTTACAAAGGATGCTCATGTTCCATTCATCTCATTTAGGTCTCACAATAGGTCTAGGAGGTGGAGGGGTCAGGAGTTGTTATCAGTCATGTGTTGACAAGAAAACTGAGACGTCATCCTCCCCAGCCCCCCAAAGCTTGATTTGCCCAAGTGAAGATCTTCTGGGGAGACTTAAAAAATATTCCTACATGGAGTGAATTCCCAAGATTTGATGTCCACAAAGCAAATTGGAATAGCAGAATGATTTCTCTAGGCATAGTGTTGTTATTCTGGTTCCCCAAACTGTTTGAACCAGCATAAAGTAGGGAGATTTTTAAAAACACAGAATGTGCAGATCTATTTCCAGGGATTCTGATTTAGTCATCCTGGGGCAGGGTCTGGGAATTCCTGTTTTGAGAATGTTTCTGATGAGGGAAGCCAGGTATGTGGGTCTGGCCCTTACACTCTAGTCTTGGTCTCACTCCTGACTCCTTGGTGGCCGTGGACCTCACCTTCCCCTTTCATGCAGCGAAAGGGTTGGCTTAGGATAGATAAGCTCAAGAGTCTCTGCCAGTCCCTATATTTTACATGTCCTTTACCAAATTGCCCACAAAAGGCTGGGCTTTACAGACTTCTGGCCCCCAGAGGCTCCAGAATAAAAAGGGATTTGATAAAAATATTGCAGCTGATGTCAGTTGCATTCCCAACATCTGTTCTTTCTTTCTCTTGTCTAACAAGCTTCCGTTTTATTCAGTTACCCTTACCTTCCTGACATAGCCATGTGCCTGGGGTAAAATGGACTCACCTTGGCAACATAAGCCGATCAGAATAACTCTATTCCCTGAGTCATGGTGATGAATATGGTTGTGAGACCCATTTCTGGCTAATGAAACGGGGGGAAGGTTTGCTAGGGGCTTCTCTGGGGTGGAGGATTCTTGTCCTTCTGGAAGCAACCCTCTCTCTACCAAAGGATGGAAACAGGGAAGCACACAGGCCTGACTCTCCTGGTCGTCATCGTGCACCAACTTGAGGATGAAGCGCACTGTTGACTGTGGAGCAGACCGGCTGGATTCATCAGGGTGGGCACCACAGCTGTTTAACAGACAGACCCCATGTCTCAGTGTTTCATAATAACAGATTTATTTCTTATCGCTTATCACTGGAAAGGCCTGGAAAAGGCCTTTCATGTGGTGTGATGGGCTCCATGGTGTCATTTCCCTCAATCCCATTCACATGTTGAAACCCTAATCCTCAGCTCCTCAGAATATGACTGAATTTGGAGAGAGGAAAGTTAAAGAGGTGATTACATTAAAATAAAGTTGTTAGGGTGGAATCTACCTGATGTTCTTATAGGAAAAGGAAATTTGGGCACAGATCCCAGGGATGTGTGTGCATGAGCTAAAGCCCCTGAGGGGACACAGTGGCAAGGCAGTCTCTGCAAGACAAGGAGAGAAGCCTCGGGAGAAACCAAACCACCTGATTTTAGACTCGCAGTCTCCAGATTGTGAGAAAATGAATTTCTGTTGTTTAAAGCCCCCAGGTGGTGGCATTTTGTTATGGCAGCCCTTGCAAGCTCATGCATGTGGTCATTCAGGAAATCAAGCTTCTACCTCCGGATGGCTCTGCCATCCCCTTGGACCTTGGGGTCCTTGGGGTTTGGTGAGAAGATAAGGGCAGTCACAATGGAGGACTGTGTGTGGGAATTTCCACGTGCCCATCTTGGACTTGATGCACACTGACACCCACATTTCATTGGCTAGAACTTGGTCACATGGCCGCACCCAGCCGAGGGGAGGCTGGGAAATGTCCTCTAGCTGAGTCTTGTGGGAAAAGAAGATGGGTCAGTGAGCGTTGGTCTCCACTACACACACAAAGGACTTGAAAATGTGATGGCCAGAACATCCTCTGAATCAACCAATCCAAGAGCCTGCTCCGCCTGACTCCCAGTTACATGAACCGTAAGTTTTCTTATTGGTTAGGCGAGCTTGAGCCAGTCTTCCTGTTCATTACAGATGAAAGCATCCTAACTGCTGCATCTGCCATTCTCCTCTTTCCTCCTCTCCCTCAACTGGTTTTATGGCCACATGGCATGACCAGGGGGTGGAGCAGGGCTTTCACTGGGAGTGAAAAGCAGAAGTTAGCATTCAAGGTAAAGTGGTCTTCGGTCTTTCCCAAAGAAGTTGTGGGACTGGGTTATGAATCATAATGCTGATATTATAAAGCCAAGTACAGTGGAAACTGACAAATTAAAAAAATTAATTTTATTTATATACGTCTCTCTCTTTCACAGATCCCAGTATCTAGCACATTACAGTTAACAAATATATGCAGAATGAATGAATAAAGAATGACTGACTCCAATCTCATCTAGCTCATTTCCATCATTTCCTTTCATATAACTTCTACTCTAGTCAAATGGGTGGGTGTGTCCTGCTGACCAGAATATTTCCCTTTGTGCATGTTTTTTCCTCTACAGGAGAACCTTTCCTTTGTGTCTTTCTGGACAAATTTTGCTGGTCCTCTACTCCCTAGTTCAAGGGCTTTTTCGTGACCACGACAAGAAACCCCCTACTGGACTCCATATCTCCTTCCTTGGAATGTAGAGGATGCCTTGTCCCTCTTCTACGTAATTTCCCAACCTCTGCAGCATCTTGCAGCTCTTTGTGCTCTTTATGCATATGTCCGTTTGCTCCACTAGGTTGTAAGCTCCTTGAGGACAGGTACAATCTATTTTGTGTATATAATACAGAGCCTAGGACTTTGTTCTCCTTCAGCTGTTGGTAATCATCCTCTTACTTTCTGTCTCTAAGAGTTTTTCCTATTCTAAGTACCTTATATAGCAGGAATCAATCAATGTTTGTCCTTTTGTTCGTTTCACTTAACTATATTTTCAAGTTTCATCCATGTTGCAGTGATTGTTAGGAGTTCACTCTTTTTCAAGGCTGAATAATATTCCTTTGTATGTCTACAGCACTTTTGTTGATGGGCATCTGGGTTGCTTCCACATTTGGGCTATTGTAAATAATGCTGCTATGACTATTGGTGTATATGCAGCTGTTTGATTCCCTGCTTTCATTTCTTTCGGGCATATACCCAAGAGTGGAATTGCTGAATCAGGTAGTTATTCTATATTTAACTTTTTGAGTCATCCGCCATACTGTTTTCCACAGCAACTTACCATTTTACATCCATTTGCACCATCCCTTTCTATTTTTAAGCCAGAAGTCATCCCCTGCCACAGTTCTCCAGCATCTCCCATTCATCTCCACTTCCCAAACATCCACCCTGTGTACAAAGTGGGATGTGTCTGTCCCACTTATTAGAGAAAAAAAAAAGTTCCATTAATAGTTAAAAGTGTAGTATTATGGTCGAGTCTGGCAGTAGGTGATTGATGGCCTCCATTACACCCCATTAGATATTTTATTCTTGTTAAATGAAGAGCAGCCAACTTTGTCAAGTATTTTTAGTTCCCTCTGGTCTTATTGGTCCGATCTATTCTTCAGGAAGGCCTGTAAATGGCCACATATGGCTGCGTGTCTGCAGGACGGATGGCCGTGCAGCTGGCGTTCATTGGCCACCAATTTACCCCGGCCCCCTTCATTGTGAGCCTGACAGCACCGGGGAGCCTTGTAGATCTAACCAAATATATCTATTTTCTAATTGTCTATTTATCACCTTCTGGGGATTTGTGGGCCTCCTATCTGAAGGCAAAGGGGGGATGGCCTTGAACAATGATCCTTGTCAAGGCTCTCGCTTGCTCTAAATTAGGGCCTAGTTGCTAAATAACTAATTTAGTCCTGCTATCAAGCTGAAAAAGTGGGTATTCAGCGCAAAGTGCCAGCTGGGGAATTGATTATGTCTTCTCTCAGCGAGTGTGATAAACCGGCCGCCCAGCCACTGCGGAAGGCTGGAGCCGGCTCCCCGGGGGCGGCGGTATTTCATCACCCATAGCTGGCGGAGCGGCAGGTCCACGCCCCGCGTGGCCGTGAGGTCTGGGGTGTCGGGCCTGCCGGGCCTGCGTGACTTTGGGTGTCCAGCCCGCTCGGCACCCTTTTGGTCTCGGACTGCTGCTTGGCGTCGCGGGGACATCTGCCTCGGTCAGACAGGACCAAGGTGAGCATTGGGGCGGGGGAGGAAGGTCATCCTGACAGCCCCCATTTCCAATTAGAGTGAGATTATTGAAGGTAGCCCGGGCTGGGGTGGGGGAGGTGGGAGGAAATAAATGGGAAAAGAAAGGTCTTAGGAAAATACATTAATAGCAACTACCAGATTTTGAGCGGAGAAGGGGGCTGGGACAATGAAAATAGAGTTATGGTTTAGTGCTTGAGAAATCTAACAACAAAACACCACCACCATCACTCAGCCCTCCTCACACCAGGCGCTGTGTCAGAAACCTTCAGACCCACTATTTCCTTGAACATTCTCAAAACCCAGGCAGATCAGGGTTCCTACCCCATTTGGTATTAGGGGAAAAGGAATTTCAGAAACGTTACCTAATCAACTTGTCAACGGTTGAACTCTGCCCATAAATCATCTCTCCCCTGCCCCATTTGTTTACGATGTCTGGAATGCCTCCATCTTCCCTCACCCCTCTGGTCTCTGTGGCACACTCTTCTGGAGGGTCATAGTGGTTTTGGGCTCCCTCCCTGCCTTCAGGGAGCTGCTCTTCCAGTGGTGGGGGAGGGGGTGAGGGGATGCCAGAGTTTTTCAACACAATGGGGCCCAATGACCCCTTGTAATTCAGATCCTTTGAATTGCTCCTTTATCATACTGAACAGATAATACATTCTACCTATTCAGAAAATTTTAAAAATCAGTATAGTTTTTAAACTTTATGGAGAAATAAAAGTAATTTCAATAAAATAATATGTATTTGATACTCAAGTGTTTAGTCATAAATACACCAGAAAGCATAATGAAGCACTGGGGTGCCTATACTTATTCATAATGAATTAAGAAAAAAGAGGTAACATCCAAATGTTGATGACATTTTCTCTTTGTCTTTGACATTTGGGGGAAAATAGATATTGGTACATAGGCTTCAAACCGCTTGGAAGGTGACAGCTACCAATGCAGACTGATACCAGAGTAGTAGCAGTGACGCAAAACCATGAACAGTCTGGCAATGATGATGTCATTTTCTGTAACAAGAAAATTCCAAATTGAAGAAAGTAAAATAATTTTTTAACTGTTATTCTCCCAGTTTTCAGGGTTTTTATATTCCTGAAAAAAAAATCAGTGTGAATTAAACCAAGCATACTCTCCTTTGTGTTTGAAAGATGGAGTTAGAGTATAGATTTAAATCATTATAAGCTGTTTTTTACCTGGGCAAATGTCTGGTTAAAATTAGATGTAAGGATGCTTGACAACCTATGCCTTGCCTCCCAATTAGAGGGGTTGTTCCTGTCCCACTGGGAATCAATGAACTGTATAGAAGACAAGTAAATAAACAAGAAAATAATAAGTAGCAGGAACCACAATGATCAGAATAGAACCAGACCATGGAGAGAGAACAGGTGAGGAGCTGCTGGGAGCGCACTGGGAGGGCCATGTTTTTGGTTTGGGTTAAGGGGCCTTATGAACCCCAGTGGCCTTGAGAGGGAAGAGGCAGAAGAGGCACCAGCATCCTTTGGAGGATTCATTGCTCCCTAAGAAAGAAAAGATGAGGTCAGTGAATTGACCGGGCTGGCAGCCCGGAAGACCTGCTCTCACACTTCCTGAGTGATCTTGGGCGAGTCACATTTTCCTTTGTGAGCCTCAGTTTTCTCAGCTGTCTAATGGAAAGAACAGTCATCTCATTGCCCTCCTTCCTCGTTAATGAGAAGATTCACAATGATGGGAGCAAACGCTTCACATATCATAAAATTCTAACAGGCCTTGTTTATAATGGGAGAAATTAGATACAACTCAAAACCCTCTGGCAAAAAGGATTGGTTTTTAAGAACTATGTACACTTAGTGGCACATATGTCATCATTAAAATGATGTGAAATAATAGTTAATGCTCAAAGGATCAGACAAAACCAAACCAATAATAAATTCTTAATATTTGACTGCAAAACTAAGGCACTCACCAGCAGCAGGGTGGGGTTGGGGAGAGGCCCAAAGGAACATGGTGGAGGATTGTGGGGGCACTGGTGTGGGGAAGGGTGTGAAAGTGTACATTTGTAGAGGTTTGAATCTACAACTCCTGGACAGATCCAAAGCTGTAAACCTACTTTACCTCAATAAACATAATTTGGTGGGGGGAAAAAAGTGAAGACAGTTAAAAAGACAACAGTCAATACTCTAGAAGATAGTCACAGGAATTTAAGTGAGAAAAGCAAATTATGAAATAATATGTTGCTTATGATTCTGTGTTTGCAATTAAAAAAGGAAAAGCAAGCAAAAAAAAAAAAGAAAGAAAAAAAAAAAAGAAAAAAGCAACCAACCAACCAGCCAACCAAAGAGCCTTGGAAGGATGTATACCAAATTACTGATATTATTCCTGGAAATTAGAGTTGATTGTCATTTTCCATATGCTCCTCTGTAAAATGAACTGCATTATTTTGTAATTTTTAAAAGAAACAAGTTACAGACATAATTTTTAAACATGCTTGTCACACACCTATCAAGACCCCTTCTGGCATCACTGGTGCTGTGTCTGGACAGGTAGCCAGTTTACCATCTCCTTTCCTACATTCCACATGTTGAATATAAACGCTGTGACCACCTGCTGTCCAGGAAAAGCTGTGTCCTCCCAAGGAGCTGTTGGCTCTCTCCCTATATTACGATCTCTGCCCTTGGAGGTTGAGTCCAGCAGTTCCAAGTTCTTAGAGGCAGAGCTTACAACAGCCCTGAGAGGTAGACATTATCACCCCCATTTTATATATAAAAAAAGTAAAGATTGAGTGACTCACTCCTGGTCACGTATCTTCTAAGTGCAAGAATGAGGCTTTATACTCAGGATGTTGAACTTCAAAGCTAGCTCTGAGCCACTGGGCAACCACTTGGGAGATTCATTATTGGCCAAGTTTTCATGTCTCTGTAAACATAATTGAAATGTCAGGAGCTTCAGTCTCTTCATGGCTAAATATCCACCTCACAGCCTGGCTGGGAGACTTACCAGGGTAACAGAGAAGACTCCGGTTTGCTCTGTGTAAAGGGAAGAACGTGGTAAACATAGCTGCCTAGCCTGGCTTGGGTCTGCGTTTCAATTTCAGCCCTGCCACTGGTCTCTCCCTGCCCATTTTGGAACCCATCATGCTGGGTCAGTCTTGGAGGACAGTGAGGTCTGGAGGGCAGTCCCTGTGAAGGGCCATCTTGGCAGAGAGGGGCTTGAATTTAGCCAAAGACTCCAACAACCAGCCGCTCGTCATTACCTCTCTGAAAAGTGGTTTTTCTTCTACTTCAAGTCCTCAGTAAGTCTCTCACGTTACAGGGCTCACTCTCAATCACTTAATTTTGACCCACAAAGCACTATTTGGGGATGACATATTAGTCCCCAATAACTTCAATCAATGCTATGCTTTAAATGCTTATAAAGGTCACTTACTGGAGCAAAAATGGAGATAAAAACACTAAGTACAGATTTAGTCATTTTTCCCTATAATTGCAAGTGTTGGATGTTGTAAACAAGCCTTTTAAGAATCCCTTTAAAAAACAATACACTAAGTGGTTACTTTGCAGAGCTCATGAATAGAGATGGGTACTCGGGCCGAGGAGTATAATTTCCAGTGACAGCATCATCCAACGGGTGCAAAACGCCCTGTTTCCTAAATGACGTCCACGGAAGTGAAGATGATGCGTTGGGGAAGCTGTGTCCGATGACTGAGAAGTGGTTCTAGCGGTGACAAAGAAAGGTGTTTGTCAAGGTGCTTGGGAAGAGAATGAATAGAATTGTTTCATGGGTCAAATGTGCACATTAACATATTAATGCCTATTCATTTGTAACTACAACATCGATATGTTAATATATATATTTCACATAGGTTAATTTAAATATATGTGTAATTAAAAATTTAAATTTGTTAAATAAATAGACCTCTGACTATTTCACTTATATTGCTAAAAGCAAAGGCATGCAAATTGGTCAATGCTTTGTTTTGGTGCCTTCTCCTGGGAAACAGCAGATCTTTCTAGGTTTGGGGTTGTCCTGTGGGTGGGTCCTGAATGTTCACTATGTTCTGGGCATGGTGTCAGGCACCCAGTGAGGGAGCCTTGTTGAAGGAGAATCCAGAGCCCCAAACCACCAGCGGAGTCCCCTGGGGTCTGAGAAGAGGTGAGATTGAGCCCTTCTTCTTCCTGACAGGAAGGAGTCTGGGGCCCATAGGGAGGAGAGCACTGGCCCAAGGCCAGACAGAAGAAAACCCAAGTTCTGTGTCAAGGAGAGGAATGATAGATGGTCAGCAAAGCTGATTTGGTAGTTAAAGACTGTCCTCTCCACATAGCCATGTCCCTACCCCTGTGCCTCAGCGTGGCCTCCAGAGAAGCAAAGAACAAAAGTTCCCACGGGGAAGCTGTGCTCTGCCTTGAGGAGGATGGATCCGCTCCATGGGGAAGACTGTTTGGGGCAGACTGGTGTCTCAAATGGGATTGACATCAGTGCAGTTAACTATTTTTGCTCAATGCCCCCTAAAATAATGTTCAAGTTGCCATCAAGAATATCTTAAGCAATTTAAAATAAACAATTTTAAATAATTACAAAGAATGTAATGTCTGGTATTTATATATATAGACATTGTAAGATAAAACTCTCACATTGCTGTGTCCAATAAAATACAAATATCATAGCAATTTGATACCCACCACTATCCTTTTAAGAAATACACGAATGAGCTCTTATTTAACAGTAGGAAATTATATTTCCAATTCACTTCCCCCACATAATTTTATTCTAATGTAATGTATTTTTATGCTTGAAAGTCTTTTATTGATTTTCCTATCATACTTCTTTGCAACAAAAAGATGTATATAAATTGATTTTTTAATTTTATTTTCTGTGACCATAAGCCTCTAAGAATTAAAGAAAAATTCTTCTGGATTGAGTTATCATTTCAAGTCGTGTAGTACAAAGTTGATAAAAATAACATGAAATACTGCAAATTTTGATAATTATTAAGCAGTTAAATTTTATTGGAAATGTTTCTCTTAATGAAACAGATGGGACAGGACTGCCTCATATAGCCATGAAGTCTGTGTGCCAGAAAATTCCAGAAAAAGCCGTTCACATGGTGTGATGTAAATCACATCTCCTGGACTTATGCAGTGAGCAACCTGTACAACAGTGTGTGGTGGTCCTGGATTTGGGGCGTGAAGGCTATAGTGCCTTGATTAAAGGTGACATTAAGAACACTATTTGTTAAATTGTCCCTTTATTTGGTGTCCCAGAAACTTTACTCAACAGGAAAATATACCATAATAAGATTCATGTCTCTATAGTGGAAGAAGGGGGATTATAGATGGAAAGTTGGGGATGGAAAACTGGTATGATGCTTTTACCACAGATAGATCAGTTTTAGGAGAGAATTTATATGGAAGTTGAGGATCAGGAAATCAATTCTCTTAAAATTATCTGTGCTAGGCATTCCCTGGAATGTCTTTGTACCCCCAGGGACTGTGAACCCTGGGACTTTTCCATAGCTAAGCTGACAGAGCCTGCATGGCTGTTTGTGGGACTGACCAGGTCAGAGGTTTTCTGCATCAGCTAGACCCTCTGATCTTTGATTTCAGCAGGCCCTCTCAGCCAGGACACCCAAATCCACAGAGCACATCACAAAACCCATCTTTGACCATGGCTGGCAGCTGCCTATCAGACCAAGGAAGAGTATAGTCATAGTGCCCACTTGTTTAGTATTGAGTCAGTGCCAGGTAATATTCTCAGCATTTTACTAATCCACTTAATCTTCCCTCAAACATAATAAAGTAGGTATTATGATTCCATAATGAGAAAATGAGGCTTGCATTTATTAAAAAACTTGCTCAAAGTCACGCAAGGGCATGTGGAGAAGGGAGCTTTGAAACCTAGTCCAGGTCAGAGGACAGCGCTCCAGCCAGAGTCCTTTTCTAACCCAGCAAGTCTCTTTATAATGTGAAAGGAGGGTGAACTATTTATTTAGGAGCTTACTGTCAGCCAGATACTCTGTACATGATCACATTTAACTCTTGGCAATCCTGCCAGGTAAAGGCTCTTTTCTTCTTGTTATGAGGAGGAAACAAGTCCAAGGTAATGAGCAGCAGAGCTGGCGTCTGACCGCAGGTCCACCCATCACTGAAGAACAGTCCCTTAGGGAAAGGACAGGAAATCCTAGTGCTCCCGCCACTGCCAGGTCAGAACACAGAGTCCGTTCCCCTTTACTGTAACTCCTTTGGTATGAACTATCATGATTTCCCTAAGAAGAATAAGATCTATCAAAAATAAATTACTGTTGGAAAATTTGGCTTCTGAGTCCATTTGGTCTAGCCCCACATTTTCTAAAATCATTTCATCTCATTTAATTTTGAGAATGCTTCTGAGCTCTGGCCATGCACCAGGTACCCAGCTTGGTGCTACTAATGGTGCTGGAGATTAAGGCAAAGGTGGTCTCTGAACTCTGTTGCTGCCACTGGACATATGGTTGGGTCTTAAATTCCAGAAAGACAGTGGTCAGCCTCAAGTCACAGGAGCTGGAGGAGGGAGTCAGTTCTGATGCGGGGATCGTGGTGGAACTTGAACTTGTTTAGTTAATTCAGTCAAAATAGCTTAATCCGAAGGATCTGGAGAGCTGGAGCCATATGGTTTTAGCTTAGTGTGTCCTCGTCCATCAGGTCTCCTGATTGGGAGCTCCTAGGTTACGTGTGTGCCGAGCTCTAAGCTTCATTGTTGACTGCGAAAACTATTAAATAAACAGTTATGATTTATTTGGTTACGATTTATTCGGGAGAATAATTCTAGCTAAACACACATTGGTTCCTCCAAGCAATAGAACAAGAATTATTCTTACTCTTAACCAGGTCACCCTCCTCATTTCCCTTGCAAGTAGGGTCACTTAGGGGCTCTGCAGAGTGACACCACCTCAGGCCTCTGCAGACATCAGGAACCCCATGGGTATTATCAAACTTGACCTCCACAAAATCCTAAGGAGACAGAGCCAGACAGCCTCCACAGGAGACAGCCCAGAGGGTGAGAACTTCCCGGTCCCCCTCTGGTGGCAAGTGTAGGCTCACCAGGAATGAATTCTGCAGGTGCATGTGACACCAGTACCAGTCACTGAGTTCGTGCTATGTAGCAGTATAGCATTCTGCAAAGTAGGGAATGTTGGGCCTGTTTTACTGAAAAGGAGACTGAGGATCAGAAAGGTGGAGTCACAGCTGGTAAGTGGTAGAGTCAGGATTTAACCCAGGTCTCCCTGAGTATAGAAAGTCTGTTCTCTGCATAGCCACTCTTGAGTTCACTCCTCTCAGCCTGTCCCTACCTGTCTGCCCTCACTAAAGCACAGTGTCTGTCAGTAAACCCAGCTCAGAGGAGGTGGAAGGACAACTTCTTCGCTCAAATGCGGCATTAACTCAGCGTGAGGGTATCAGCAGCACTGTGTAGTCCTGAGCAAATCATTCATCCTCTCTGGACCTGAGGTTCCTTATCTTTAGAAAAAGAACTCAGGCTGGATGATTTCTCAGGAACTTTGCATTTCCAAAGTCCTGTGCTTCAAATGCCACAGTAAATTTGGGGACTTTGTGGAGCTGCAGCCATTTGATAGTCTCCCCAACTTGACCTTTTCTTAAATTCATTTCATTAATTCTCTTATTCATAAGAATGCGTTTTCATTTCATGGTTCCTATGTTTAGTGCTTTCTCCTGATGATGCTTCTCTTCACCGGTATAATTTTTTGTTCCATTAATTTCCAAGGACCATTTTGCCAGATCAGAGTGTTAAGAATCATTCACACCTCTTCCATTTGTCTAACCAACCGCTCATCCATTTCTCTCCAGAAATAATTGTATATGGTTCAATAAGTTTATTGTTCAAATCTGTTTACACTTCAGGATGCATCTCATCAGGATTCGCTATAAAGGGTGGAAGTCAGTTTCTAATTATCATTATTATGTCTGTTTCTCCAAGTTTTCCAAGTATATTCTCTCTCTCTCTCTCTCTTTTCAGGGGCTGTTTAAAATTTTTTTAAATTTACTTTTCTTTAATATTTGAAAACAGACCTTAAATGAGAAAAGCACCAATTCTCTTCAATATTTATTTGTCTCTTTCTCGCCCTCACTCACTGGTCCAGAAAATCTGCTGGGTGTGATGCTATACTTATTCTGCCCCCAGCACCACTCTCCTAGGAGGACTCCCCATCAACGGCTTACCGCGTCTTCATGGCTCTATCAGGCTGCAGACAAAGTGGGTAGAGAAGCCCTGAGAAATGAGGGGAGAGAAGAAAGAAAGAGTAGCAGAAACAGAAGTGTAGGAGCAAGAACAGGAGAGAGATTTTATACATGAAGATATTACCTGATCTCAGGGCAGAGGGTAAACCAGTTGTCAAACTAGACTCTGGTCTGGCTGCTGCTGAACACTCCCAGAGAAGGGGGAATATGGGGATAAGAGCTTGGGGGTCAGGCACCTGAATTGTGGGTTTCAGTGCCATTCTGCTGACTAGTACCTGGACAGTGTGAGTCTATTCACCTCTCTGCCTTAGTTCCTTAGTTGTAAAAGCGGGACTAATAACAGTTCTTGTTTCATTGGGTCTTGTGGGTATTAGTCACTTAATCATTTATTGAATTATTTATTAATTTCCCACAATGTGCCAAGCTCTGTACTAAACCCTGAGGATACATTGGTAATAGAGAGAATAGCCAGTTCCCAACTCTGTGCTTAAGGAGTTGTGGTCAGGACTAGGTGACATATATCTATGTATTAATTACTCATGTGAAATCCACAAGGACTCCAGGGTAGCTCACGATGCCACAGAGGGAGCACTGGAAGTCTCGGCTGAGGAGAGGGGAGGGTGTGGCAGGCAGAGGCAGGTATGCTGGGCAAAGTGGTGGGGAGACCGGCTGGTTCACAGAGAAGCCGGTAGGAAAGGGCACAGAAGATGCCTCCTCGCTGCAAGCAAAGTGGTGCTCTGCTTTGGGCCGCTGCTTGGTTAGGACATGCATGGGGCTGCAGGTTTCCCAGGCCTGCAGCCGTCCTCCCTGCGTGGGAGCAGAGCTGTTTCATGCCTCCTGCCCAACTTTGGGTGGCAGTGACCGGTCTTGCAGGGAGGAGCTGGGATCAAGGTCCCCAGGGGATGAGGCATTAGAATCTGAACCCCACCAAATAATAGTAGGAAGGTCTGGCGTGAGCTGACACGAAGTGCAAGGTTTTCTGAACCTGTCTTTGGCCATGGTTCATAACTTTTAGCATGTATCAGAACTACCGGGCAGTTTACTGCAGATGCAGACATCTGTCCCCGGAGAGGGATTTACTGTGTTTAGACCCAAGTGGGATCCTCCTAAGAAGCACCAGCTTGGCCTTTTGAGCAAATATGGGCCTTGTCTGGATTCCTATAACCTCACTCTGGGGAGCAGGGAAGCGTCTCACAGAAGAACCTTCCTGCTTGGGTCTGACCGTGCTAATCTTAGCAGTTTCCCAGAACCTGAAAACACTGAGCTTCTTGTCAGCTTCATGTAGCAGCATGAAACAGGAATTAAAGAGCCATGGCTGGTACATCATTTCTTTTTTTTTTTTAAAGATTTATTTATTTATGCATACAAGCTGGGGTACAGGCCAGAGGCGTGGGGCGGCGAGAGGGCTCACCAGAGACGGAGTAGGGAGCAGAACAGGCAGATCAGAAATACACTGCTGAGGGGAGCAGCGGGCAGGACAGGAGAGGTCTGCTGCACCATGTGGGATTCTCCCTGGCTGGGCGTCGAACTCGCATCGCTGCTGCCGACAGCTCCACAGCGCAGAGCTTAACCACTGCGCCACCAGGGAGGCCCTGGTACATCATTTCAATGAAGTTGCAAAGTCCCAGCCAGATGTGCCATCAGCTGTGAGAACAATACAGCAGGTCCAGGGAAATTCTGGGTCCAACAACCCTCCGTGGCAGACACTCAGGGGAGTAGGGACACCGGTAGCTTCCCTGACACTGAAGAGTGGAGGGCCACTGATTCTAAGGGATCATGCTCTGGAAGTCTGCCAGGCCTCAGGGCCTGTTTGGGGGGCAGGCCCGAGAGGAGGCAGAGCTACGGGGAGTGAGCCTGCAGAAAGGGCCAGGGGGGATGGACTGTTCTAGACCTTGGCGGCAGGATGCTGACTGTCCTGGTTTATCAGAGACTCTCCTGCTTGTAGCACTACATGCTCCATGTTCCAGGAGACCCCTCAGACCAGGGCAAACCTGGATGGTTGGGAATTGGATTCTCCTGGGTGGATCAGATTGCTTTATGGTTGTGGCAGAGACTGACCAGTCAGGGCCAGATGTCATTCTTCTTCCACCATCACTGTGTGATCTTGGGCAAGAGTCTGAGTTCCTATAGGTTTTCCTTTTCTGATCTGTCAAAGGAGAATACTATTGCTTCATCCACATGGGGAGGGTGTTAAGGAGGAATCAATGTGTTAATTCATGTGACTACTAAGTTTTGGCCACTATTACCACACCTTACCATATTTCATGGGATTTAAGACGTAATATGATGTGTGATGATTTATTTATTAGGGAAAAAGATGCTGCCAATGAAACCCTGACCTGTAGTTCACTGCAGTTGTAGCCCACTTTCACAATGCAGAGTACTAACCACTATACAATCACGGCCGTAGCCCACTTTCAGAGACAGGAAACTGTGAGATAACGCTCATCTCAGTATCATTCAACCAGGCAGCACTCTGGGAGCCAGAGGTCAGCCAGGCAGTGATGTCCCTGCCTTTGATCAATTTGCAGCTTAGGACAAGCTTCCCAGCAGAGATCATTTTCTGGGGGAAAAAAAAAAAAGCCCATGAGGTGTAAGTAAGCCTTCTTGAAGAAGGTGGCAGGTACCTTGTGTTCAACTGAAAATGCCATTAGGTGAAAGAAGGCTTCAGGGTTGTGTGCCAGAAAATTTGGGGATTGCCATTGGACTGTCCTGTGTCTGGGGGTTCATTCAGCCTTCCTATCTTTGTCCTTCAGGGACCCTGTAGGTTACAGGTGGCAAAGGCTTCCTTCCCCAGTTTCAGGAAGTGCTCCCTACATGCTAGATGACCTGACTGGACAGGGATCACTACTAGCTGCCTGAAGGGGTGGGTGGTGAAGAAGCTTGGGGGTGGGGGCGTGTTGTGGTAGGGGGAGCTGCAGAGGTCAGAGAGCTCCGCTGGGATTGGCTGGGAATTAGTTAGGCCATCTTGCCTCCCCACCTCTGTTCCCACTACTGCTTTCTTTGAAAAAAACAAATTTTCCTTGCTTTGCTGGTTCCCTAGATTGAGAATTTCATCTGTGGGGCACTAGAACCATAGTGACATCTACACCCATGTCTGCCCATGTGAACCTCCAGAGGAGGTTCCTGAAAGGACAGAAGGTGGGTGAAATGACCAGCACCAACTCCAGGGAGGATGGCCCCCCAGGTGCCTCCCCGCGACCACCCCCCCTGGTTTTCTGGGGCAGCTTTCATATCTCATTAGCTGATACCAATGCCAGCAGTCAGGGTGGACTCAGGATGGAGCCACCCTTGGGGACCCTCCTGCAGGAATCTGGTGTGGTTGTGGGAGCAAAGAGACAGAATTAGAACCTTGCCCCAGGACCTGCGTGAGGGTTGGAAGTCATTCCAGGTATTGTGAGCTGGGGAGCTGACCCAGTAAAGAGGCAACACTTGTAAATATATGCTCAATGTGGTTTTTTTCGGACTATATACGTGATATTTTTTCACTAGACAATCTTGAAAAATACAAAGACTAAAAATAAAGTAAATATCATGGCAACCCCATCACCTAGCACCAATCTCCTTCAAAGTTCCCGTGTATTTTCTCTCAGGATCTGTTTCTAAACACAGGCCTAACCTTTACATTTGAGGGATCCAGGGCAAGAGTTCTATTTCAGTTGCACACACATACCACATGTTTAAATATTTAACATTAGAATCAATTTTCTAAAAGAGTTATTTTTCTTCTAAAATATTCAAAATTATTAAGATGACAGGCAAAATTCAAATTACAATTAGTAAATATTAAATATTTAGGTCAAAGTTATTTCAGCAAAGGTGAATTTTTTCATTTGATTTTTAAACATTTGATTAAATTAAATTAAATATTAAACGCTATGCTATTTTAACGGTCAAGGACTATCTCGATGTCAATATAAAGAATTGGTATTGTGTGTCATGCATATTATGTCTAGACTTACAATATACAAATTTAAGAGTAAAATGAATTATTTGCTATTGCAAAATATTCCTCAGCTGTTGTGTGCAGCTGTTACAAATATTGTGCTAATTAGTGAGAACCTTGGGAACCACCAATTGGAACAAGAAGAAAAGCCAGGAAATGGACACTTGGCACTACTGGGAGATAATGCTTTGTTATGCAAGAAAAGATTGCATTTCATGCTATCTGAGAGGAAGTATTTGACAAATTAATTTGTCTTTTCTCTTAAGCACGTCCGTCTGCTGCTCACATCTTCCCTGCACCCCAAAGCCACATCTTTTTCTGGTGGCAGCAGCAGCCCCAGCCCCAACACTGTTGGGTGTTTGGAGTTAGTCTGCTTTTGTTTCAAGGACAGAGGGCAAGAGATGGAGACACATTTCCTGGGGCTTTGATGTTGGCCTTGACTTGAACTTTAGGGTTCTGCTATGCAGCACTGAGCACCAGATCCCAAATAACAGACATGTGATAGCTATTTATGTGTGTTTAAGAAATGCAGAACACCTTAAATTGTGGGACCCAAGACTTTGCCCAGGTTGAAGGTCTGAGGATATATGTTAATGGTAAAAAATGATATATTGTATATTATACATTACATAGTATATAAAACATAATTCTTGCAATGTAAAGAAAATACTATATGTATTATTTCCCCAATTTTCTATTTTCTTTATAATCTAAAAATTATATTTGATGTTTGTATAATAGTCCACAAAGCAGGTATGTTGTTGTTTATTCAATCACTATTGTTGAAACTTTTGTTATTTCTGATTTTTCTCTCTTATAAACAATACCGCAATGAACATCCTTGTGCACATCTGAGGCCCACTTCTAGAAGGGGTATCGCTAGGTCAAAAGTGCTATTATACATTGTGTACACTAAATTAAAGGGGGGTCCCTTTAAGAGTCCATGTTAAATCGATAAACCTTGCAATTTTTTTCATTGATGTAACATTGGTTTATGACATTTTATAGGTTTTGGGTGTACAGCTTTACAAATCAATATCTATATATACCATATTATGTACATCACCGAAAGTCTAGTTTCCATCTTTCCCTACCCAATTGGCCCCTTTTACAGCAGTACCCCTCCCCTCTTCTCCTGTCCTTGCTGATATCCACTGTTTTGTTCCTATAGTCTAAGAGTTTGTTTTTGTTATGTTTTGTTTTGTTCATTAGTTTTCTCTCTTTACTACCACATAGGCGTGAGATCATATGGTGTTTATTTTTCTCCATCTAACACTTCACTAAGCACAATACCTTCTAGGTCCATCATTCATGTGCAACAAATGCCAGGATTTCATTTTCCTTTTATTGCTGAAATAGTTTTCCTGTGTGTACATACACATTTTCTTTGCTGAACTCTTTGGTAACGATGTCCTGGGCAGTCTGGGGACTTCAGTTGGCCCAAGGAGGGAAGTCTGGAGGTCTGGATCTGAAATCTCTCTGTGAGCTTGGGCAAGCTCCCCTTCCTGGCTGGGCCTTAGTTTCTTCATCTTAACAAAGGGGAGTTGGGAAAAAGGTTTTCTCAGAATCCTTACAACTGGGAGTCCTGTCTTCCTGGGTGAGTGGAGCTCAGCCGTCTGGGCCTCCATCCATTACGCCACCCTGCCCCCTGCCGGCCACTTGCCAGATACCAGCGCTGTTCCTGATTCCTGCAGGGAGGGAGAGCTCCCCGAAATTTGGACTGACTGCAAACCAACTGTCCAGTGCCGACCCAACAAGTTACAATAGGTTGAGAGGTAGCTGCAATTTCATTTCTGGGAATCACATTCTTTGGATTCTGCTTCCAGATGGCTCATTTCATTCATTTGTTCTGCAAATGTTTCCAAATTCCTCCTTTGTGGCAGGGCTGGAGTGCTCCCTTTGGAGGTTTTAAGGGAGTATCTACTATTTGAATCTTCCAGTTTTGGTGACATATGGCTTTCCTTGGCTTTTGGTCACATCACTCCAATCTCTGTCTCTGTGGTCATTGCTGTTTCTTTTGTATTTCAAATCTTCTCTACCTCTCTTTTGTAAGGACACATTTGGGACCAGGTAATCAATCAATAATCTCTTTACCTCAGATCCCTGACTTAATCATATCTGCAAAGTCTACTTTGCCATCTAAGGTAAGAGTGATAGTTTAATCCAGAGGCTAGGGCATGGTATTTAGAAAGGGGTATACTACAAAAGCGATGAGGCGATGGAGCAAGAATTCTTACTAGTCCCACAGATAATTTTTGTCTTAAAATTAAAAATGTGATGGCCACTATAGGACATATAGGAGATGATTATAAGCAAAAAGTAGAAAACAAAAAAACCACCCACTACCCAGTGATTTCCCATTTGTCAATATTAGGGTGTATTTCCTGCTAGCATTTTTTTCTCCATAGATTTCATTCTGTATCTTGTTTTATAGCCTGCTTTAAAAAAATCTAATGAATCATTTTGTGTTACTAATGGTATTAGACAGTTAAATGTTAAATTGGATACCTAATATTCTGTCGGTGGCTGTAGTATACTTTAACCAATTCCTAACGATCAGTTATTTACATGGTTTCTTTCTTTCTTTGTTTTTTACTATTATAAGCAGGTTCTGAAATAAAATTCCTAAAGTTCTTACATCTTTATTAACACCATTAATTATTTTCTTGGGACAAATTCCTGGGTTTGGAGTTGCAATGTCAGAGGGTAAGCTCATTTTAACAGCCAAATTTGCCCTCCACAAAGGTCAGTCTGATTTATATTCTCAGCAGCAGTGTTTGAAAATACCTGTATCTCCCCACATTCACCAGTGTTGACTTTTATCACCTTTTAATCTTTGTAAATTTGATAATCAAAAATGGTTTCTGGCTGGTTTAATTTGTATTTCGAAGATGATTAGAGATTTTGGACACTTCTCCCCTCTGTGTTTACAGCCATGCGTGTGTGTGTGTGTGTGTGCGTGTGTGTGTGTGTGTATGTGTCTTTCCTGGTAAAATGTCTGATTTGCGTTTCCTTGATATAGTCGTAAAACCATCTGCTGTACCAGGAGATAATGACCCCCACTTTATTGATAAGAAAGCTGAGGTTCACTGAGGGTAAGTGACTTGCCCAGGGTCACCTGGGCCCGTAGTGCTGGAACAGAGATCTCGGTCCTGGGCTCTGCCATCATCCAGCATCTTGCCCATTGCATCCTGCTGATAGATGACCCTCTCCTATGGTTCTGGGGGGAAAAAATCAAGCCTGCCTTGTTTCAATTTAGTCTTGATTCTTAAAATAATCTATCCTGTAACATACAGTAGTGTTAGCAGAGAAAATATGTTCTGCCACTTACTGCTAAAGGAGCCAGAGATCCGCGGTGGGCTGTGACCCTTTAAGAGCGTGCCCTCCATTCTGATAAATCAGGTCCTGGAAGGCTGTGTGGGAGATTAGTGCTGACGTGTGTGCGGACAGTTAGCACGATTATTAACAGGAGACCACGGCTGGAGACAGGGCTGGAGGCAGCTGGCTCGGCATGCGCATGAGCTCCCGGAGACGCTGTGTCAGGGCTGGACTCTGAGAACAACCTGGCCTGGGGGATTGTCCAGTCACCCGGCCTCACCCCCCAGGAAGGGCATGACCATGCCCATCCATTCACCCCACTCTACCCTGTTGGCCTCATGGTCACTTGCAGTATCTGAGGTGAGAAACAAGGCTTTCCGTGGACTTACCTGTGACTCTAACCACATCCAACCTCCTCTCTGCCTTAGTTTCCCAGTTGTCCAGCCAGGTGGTTGGACTCAGTCATCTCCAAAGGCTCTTCACAGTCTAGGTTGGCTTGTCTACCCCCGACCTTTTCTGCCTCTTGGGTGCCTGAGAAGATGCAGACCCATGGAATAAGGTGCTGAGCGGGTCCATCTATTGGGTCTCACCCAATGTCAGGTCACAGACTTGGGTTTGCAAGAACCCAGGACTTCTTCCCCAAGCCTTACTTTCTCTTTTGAGCTGTCATTCAGTTGCGTGGGTGGGAAGTAATGTCAGGAATTCCAAGCTATCTCATGACTTTGGGGTCTCTCCCTACTCCTCATCCATGTCTAAAGTCTGGTTGAGGGCTCACTTGGCCAAAGCGAGCTAGGGGCTCCCTGTGTTCTGAGAGACATCCACCCTGCCTGTCAGCTCCGACACACCCAGGCTGATGCTCACAGGCTGCGGCTTCACGTGCCTCCCTCTTAAGACAGACTTCTCCAGAAGCGGTGCAGGCTCAGCTATGGTTGAGGCTGCTAATGATATAGGGCAACTCCAGCTGCTCTTTCCTGTGGCAGGAAGCTCTCCAAGGCTCCCAAGGCCCTCTCTGCTCAGGTACACCACACAGCCATTTCCACGTGTCCCTCCTCCTGACCCTCGCCCATAGGAAGTCCACTAGCCTGTACCTCCCGGGAACAGGTCTCCCCCACTTTTAGCTCTCTCCACATCCACCTGGCATTTCTGTTGTCCCTTAACCCTGTTCTCAGCCAAAGGAAGGGAAGCGTTCCAGGGTCTTTTAAAGGAACTTTTAGGACCCAAGTTCTGATTCTCCTCCTTTCCCCCAGCACAGGTAGTTTTTAATGTGGTGGAAAAAATGACCCTGACAAATGATGCATCATTCCCAATCCTTTTGTCTTATACTCCCCACCCCACCCCCTTTTTTTTTTAACTGTTCTCTGTTTCTTCTGAGACAGCTATATTGCCTTTGGTGCAATGTGAGGCAAGAGCAAAACTTATAGGGAAATATGGAAGCAAACACACCAGTGAGTGGCCCCAACATTATCCAATCACAGTGAGACAGAACACTTGGTGAGTTGGTGCTGGATCTATGGCTGCCCTCGGCTTACCCACTCTGCCTTTCTTGGAACTACACCCAGATGTCAGTAGTCAAAGCTTTTCTTCAAGTGAAAACCATTCTTATACCTGCACATACTTTGAAAACCATTCTTATGCCTGCACATACTTCTCTTGGCTCTACTCTAACTCCAGTCCCAAGCTATCAGGGGACTTCCCAGGTGCTGGCAGCTGCTCTGATCAAGCAACCCCAAAGGGTGATTGGGCACCACCTTGGTCTACTCCCCTTCTCTGAGTTCCTGGTCACACCGCTTTTGCTGACCTCCAGCCACCAACAAAGAGTGGAAGTGTGTGTTGGGAGGGGCTATTGGCAGGACAGTCTTCTCGCTTCAGTTTTGGTTAACATCTTGGGGGTCTTTGCATCCATGCAGCACTATTGAAGTGCATATACAAGAATGATGATGTATGCATAATTATTTTGCATTTTTACAAAAAAGGAACCAGACTGCATTCTTTTTTCATTTAATATACTTCTGTGACATCATTTTTAACAGCTGCATAGTATTCCAGCAGGCACTGAAATGTAGCCAACCATCCCTATCATTGGATATTTAGGCACTTCTATTTTTTTTATATTATTAAAGTGAACAATATGACATTTCTGACACTTGGCTTCTCTTGACCTAAGAAATGACAAGTTTATATTGGTTGATTTAATGAAAGTAATACTGTGTGGAGCATCTTAAGACTAGCATTTGTGTAATTTTTTCAATGACTCAGATTTCTAGAAATTCCCAGAGAACTCTATTTGCAGAATTAGCAGAGATGTATGCTTTTAGGTAGAACATCACTTTAATACACTGACTTCTGGACATGTGTCCAAAGCCAGCCAAGAGAACCAAGGGAGAGGGTGAGGAACTATTTCAGGAATGGGCTGTTGGGTGTCCTTGAAAGAGGCCTAGGCTTGGCCTCTGATGATGAGGCAGAAATTCTAGCTGCTTCCTTTCCTCCTTCAGTGTGACCCTGGGCCAGTTACAGCAGAGGTAAGACTTGCTCTGGAGAGCAATAAATAGAATTTTCATAATGGGACAAATGGTGTTTTGTTTCAAAGATAAGCTTGGACACTCTGAACCTGTCCAATTTTCATCAGCCTTTGAAAATCTTTGCTTGAGTTTAGGATCCTTTGAGCCCTGAGATTAGAAACCGCCCCCCACCCCCCCTTTCCCAGGAAAGGTGACTCAGAGATGAGGGCTTTTAAAAGGCCTTACAATTGCCTCTGTGGTTTTAAATGTTTAAGAAGAAAGTTGGCCTTGAGGGTGGACCCAGGCCTGACTGTGGAGGGAGGTTCTGATGGATTCTGTGGCACAGACCTACCCAACCAGTGAAGCGTGCAGGCTGAATTTTAAAAATAATTGTCCTTTTTAATGATGTAAAACATGTCATCTAGATTAAAAAATAAACACACTTTATTACTTTCCCAGTCCTTTCTTCCTCCCTCCCAGGGCCAGATGGGGATTGCTTGAATATTTCTGGCGTATTTCACATATTTAATAACGCCCTTGGAGGTTCTTCCAGATCTGATGAAAATGTGGGATTGAACTCATAGGCACTGTTCACAGAGAGAGCTGGTGGTAGGTGTGTTGGGGGTGGGGGCGCATCCTATTTGGAAGCAGCTGGTCTACAAGTCAAAAGGCATGTACTTTTTATTTTGAGCAACAAAGGAAATTGTTTCTCTGCCCCCTTGGTGCCTTTTGGTGGGGGGAGGGGGGTGGAAAGAAAGGCAAAAAGAAATCAGTGCCACTGAGCAAACTGGTGCTGCTTCTGGAGGCAGCCAGGCTCTCCCCACCAGCTTTCCGCCAAGTCCAAAAAAATAATTAAAGCTTTAATTTATTTATACATCTTCTCTATAGATATTATAGATCGAACAATTGCTGTCTCCTAATTTATGCAGGAGGAGTCCTCCAGGAGCCTGGGCGGTGGGGAGAGACCAAGTGCGGGCCAGGGCAGGGGTGGGGGCGGGGTGGGGGCGGCTGCCACTGGGAGGAGGGGAGCAGAGGCCCCCACGGTGGAGCGGGGACCCCAAGCTGGCTCTCAGTCCTGTGGCGCCGGAACAATGGCTCTTGTCCTCGCTAGCCAGCGCGAGGCCCCGGTGGGCTGTCGGAGCGGGCGCACCTGGGTGATGGGCACCTCCCGAGACTCCCCGGGACTGCGGGCCTGACAGGCTCGAGGCGGCTCCTTAATAGACTGCGGGAGTGTTCTCCGGGAGAAGTCTGCGGCGGTCCCCGAGGAGAGATCATCAGGCAGAGTGGTCCCCGGAGCAGGATTTATTAGCAGACAGGATGGGGAAGTTGATTAGCCTCCGCGGCTGAACGGACATCCTGTCAGACAGGCCTCTTAATCCAATCACTTACCTGTCGAGGGGGAGCCTAGCGCCCCGCCGCCAGGCGCTGGCCTCCCCCGCCGCCCCGCGGGGCCGCTGCTACCTGCTTGTCCCAACGCGGTGCTGCCCAATGGCACAGTCCACGCGTGTCCCTGGTCGGCGACAAATGCACGAGTCTCTCCTCTCTGGCCCGCTCCACTTTCTCATACTGTCTTGTTGAGATAACCTCCAGGTCACTCTTCTATCTCAGGACCTGAGATAACCTTCAGGTCCTGGTGGTGACCCTCTGCACGGAAACCTTAACCTTCTGTGCTCTCTAGTCCCCACTCAGGAAAATAGCTCCTTTCCTCTTTGGACCCTGAACCCTCTTTCCAGCTCCTCCTTGCCCTGGACCCTCTCTCTGAAGCCTCTGCTCTATGCAAACACAGCTACTCCCCATTTTTCTACAGCTCCTGGCTGCACCCTGTGCTCTTGCTCCCTTACAGAGTCAGTCTAAAATTCTCTTCCTCTAATTTTCCTCCCAAATCCAACTTGTCCTTAGAGATCAGCTCATCTTCCTGATTACATCCTTCCTTCCCCAAACCTCCCCAATAGTCTTTCCCTCCCCTGAAACTTTACTGGGGGAGGACTCTAGGCCAGCACCTGCCTCTACCACTTACTAGCTCTGTGGCTTGGGTAAGTGATCTCACCTGGGCTTTCCCTTCTGATAAAGGGGGCAAAAACAGTAAGTTCCTCATTGGGTGGTTGTGAAGACCTAACAGGGAGGCGTGCAGAGAGAGCTGGGCGTAGTGCTGGTCCGGAGAGCTCAGAGGTAGGCGAGTGTCTAATCCTGTATCAGGTAGTGCTATAGGGTACCACCTCCTTCCCTGGACGGGTTTCATTAGGAGTGGCTGTCACCCTCTTTTCCCCTCTTCTTCCCCACACCCAACCTGTTCCTGCCCCTACCGCCAAGTACAGGGGCTCAGTGTTTGTTGAGGTGAATGCAGGAAGTGCTGCTACTTTGCTGATCAAGTATGGGACGCCATCTCTGAGTGACTACACAAGGCCCCATTTCTGGCTAATCTGACCATGAAAGAAACAGGGGGTGAGGGACAGGACCCCCATCTACTGTGTGGCAGGCATTGAGATGTGTGTTCTCTCCAGCTCTTGTCAAGAGTTTAGGAATTCAGGCCCTATTGATCCACTGCATCTTCAAAGCCATCAATCATCATTAGAGAAACAGGACCTGAGCCCGAAGATGGGGTGGCCGGTACTGGGTAATTTGAGGATTTTACACACACACACAGATGTGGCTAAAAGAAGTCAGCTCAGACAAGCACTGAACACTTAGGCAGGGAAGGAGAGAACCTGGGGGACTTGTGGAGCCCAAAGGTAGCTAGCTGGCCAGGAAATATATCAAATCCCACTTCCAGGTCACAGATTTTTGTGGTTGAGTGTCACTCTGAGTGTTTGAAATTGGCAAGTGTGGATGCTGAGGTCTGATCCTCCGCCTCCTTCCTCATGGTGGCTGCTGCCTGTTCTGGCTGCCCCCCAACCCATCGATCTTGCCTGGGGTCAATGTCAAGGTCCCTGGTCTTCCTTTTAGGTCATCTTCCTTAACTCCCTTAAAAAAAACCCAAGCAATCAGAATAGCATTTTATAGGCTACAATCAATCATGAGGTAACTTCCCCAGGTCTTGGTATTTCTGAAAGATTTCTGGCCACGCCTATGTAATCTTGGGGTGGTGGAACATACCATTACATGAGGTTGAGAGCACATGAGCAGGCCAGGCCCTGCTACTGATTGGTAGTGTGATGGGGGAAAATTTGTTGCATTTCATTTCATTGGACTTCAGTTTCTTCATCTGTCAAATGGGGATATTATTTGACATACCATCACGGGAGGAGAAATTTAAGGATAAAAATGAGGTGGTGGGTAGGAACATACTTTTCAAAATCCAGTATCATATAAAACTGAGGCAGACGTGCTATTATGAAATTGTTCATAAACTGTTAATTACCCTCATTGGCGGGTGCTGGGGAGGTTGAGGTGGCCAAGCCTCAGCCTGTCCTCAGAGGGTCCACCTGTTAATGAGGGAGATACTGTGGGGACACCCACTAAGGGTCTGTTCTGTAACCACCCCAGACCGGGTAGGGTAATCATCAGTTCAGGCAGACTCTTTTTATTTGATGTTGTCGTGTCGTCCTTCCCTGTTCTCCGCTGCCTCTGCTGCTGCTGCCTTGAGCTGGAGCCCGAGCCCCTCATGTCTGGGACGCCGCCCTTATATAGTGTCTCTCCAGGCCCAGGTGCGCCCACTCACGCACGCGCACGCCACCACGAGGCACACGTGCAAGACCGCAGGTGTCCATCAGGAAAACCTGATGCCTCCTTCATTTACCCTACAGGCTCTGAACAGAGGAAGTCAGTGCTGTGAAAAGGCATCGTAATGATAGGAGCGGTCACAGAGCCAGGGAGGAGACTGTCCCTTGCTGGGCTGGGGGCGGCCAGGCTTCAGGGAGGAGGGAGGGTGCTGTGGCAACTTGAGGGGATGGCTGGGAGAGAGGGTCACAGAAGGAGGGTGTAGGAAGGGTGATGCCCAGGGACAGGAAGGTAGGTGTGTGGTGGAGAGGGCGAAAGTTGCAGTGGGAAAAGCAGAAGGGAGCCAGATATGGAAGTGGGCTGGGAGTCAGTTAACACCAGGCAAGGGCTCTCAGCAGGGAAGCATTGTCAGCGGGAAAGTGACAAGGTCGGGTGTATTCTGGAACTCTGGGGAGATGGCAGGCTGTGTGTGGAGCACAGATGGGGGGAGGCAGGAAGCTGCTTCAGTACCAGGTGAGAGATGGAGGCCTGTGGACCTGGAACCTGTGGGGTCTCCTTCTGCCCTCCTGGAACTGGACCTGAGGGTAAGAGGGAGCAGAGGCAGGGGAGATGGGGATTAGGAGAACCCCCAAACAGAATTTGGAAAAAATGCTTCATCTTCCACCAGACCCTCCTCCCGGAGGGTGTCTGTCCCTTTGCCAGAAGGCCAGGGGTGTGGAGGGTGAGCACAGTGCCTGACTCATATGACGACTGAATACATTTTGGTTACTACTATGATCCCCATGTTTATATGGGGACACTGAAATTACTTCCAATGTCTGGGGAAGTAACTCTCCAAAAAAAAGTGAGGGGCTTTTTTGGATCCAAGCAGAACGAATCAGGATTTGTTTGAAGTCCCTGAACCAGTGCCTGGCTTCTGGTTTTCTGAAGTCTGGAAGTGATTCAGTGTGAATCTGGTGCTATGGGGGTTCCTTGGTTTCCTGTGCTGAGCCTGCCAGAACAGTGGCCTTATGCTCCTCCCCCACACCCAGGCCTTCTGGCAAAGGGGCAGACAGACCCCCCAGAAGTGACGGTGGAAGAGGAGCTGGTTGTTCCAAATGGAGGGGCGCTGGGAGAACTTGCACTGCTCTGATCCACCCACCTGCTTGGTGTTGGCTGGGTGCTCAGCAGGGAGTGGGTGGGGCAGCTGGGTGGGGTTGGGGGCAGGGCCAATGTTTGAATAAATTTTGTAGCCCCGGTGTAGAGAAGGTGTTCAGCTAATGTCTTGTTGAGTCAAAAGGGGTCCTGCAGGGAGCAGAGAAGGGGAAGGCCACTTCAGGTTGGAGAAACCGCATGGACAAAAGCTGGAAGGTCATCAAAGTGGGCGAGGAGGTAGAAGAGGATGACAGAGAACCCAGGCTTGGAGGGGCAGAAGAGACACCCCGTTTAAATTTCCTCATTTTGAACCTATTCTGAAGCTCCAGCAGCAGCCTTCCAGGAAATATTCTGGCTACATTTGAATGCCTACGAAGGCAGGGAGCTCATTCTCTCCTTACCATTCCTTTGTATCTTACAGCATTTCGATGGGGGAAAAAAATGAATTTCTCTCTTAAACTAAGTAGACACTGATTCTTTTGAGGTTCCTGTGACCCCTCAAGCTGCCTGCTTCCTTGGTGCTGCATTGCTGAGTGCTTGAGTGCCAGGCCAAATTTAGTCTTTATTCTGCCTGCAGAGGAAGCCCTGGGAGGGCTCCCAGGAGGAGGCAGTGAACAGGCAGAGTCTCCTCAGGAAGTTCCACTGCCTGAGCCAGGGCAGGAGTCTTAGACGCCTGTCTCTCTGTGCTAATGAAGGAGCCTGAGAGCAGAGGGCCAGTGACTGCCATTCGCAGACAAACAGGTTCAGGCCAGTGGCCTTGGATTTGGGCTGAGAGGAGGCCCATGTGAAAGTTTATTTCTTAGCGTCATCCCAAGTCCGGGTATCACGGGAGCTGGTGCCTTCCCAACCACCAGTGCCCCTCTGGAGTCTTTTTCTGCAGAACCAGAGATGGCAGGCAGATGCAGGACCTGGAGTCTTGGGGTGAAGGGAGTCTTCAGCTCTCCTCTAGACCTGATGGAGAGAGGCAGCTGGAGGGCTGCAGTAGACGGCCACGGTGGGGACCGGTGCGTAGTGGGAGAGGCAGTCAGCCCTCCACCCTGAGATCAGGGCTTTACCCACCTCAGGATCCCTTCTGACCTTTGCATTCTCCAAAAAAAGTCAAGGTGATGACAAGACACATCTATCGCATCTCAGCCATCATTGCAGTTGAAAGATGGGCCCGGAGCAGGTGGACTGCTTCAATTATGATGGATGAGGACCGTGACAGCTCTCGGGAGAGCTGCGGGAACCTGGCAAGTGTTCACTCAGCTATGACTCCTCTGGTAGCAATTTGACAAGATCAGAGCACTTTATGGAAGTGGAAACTTTGGGGACCTCAGGGTTTGCTAGACCCAGGGACTCTGTCTGCTGAAGCCCTCTGGCAGCAATGCAGGAGGGTGAGGTCGCTAGTGCTGGCAGCCTCCTAGGAGGGCCACTGTGGGGGAAGCAGGAGCCACCCTGGGGAGCAGTTCTACCCCATGAGGCTTTCTGGCTCAGGTCCCATGCCCCAGGCCTGGGACTTGCCTACTTCATTTTCCCCGAAGTTTTGAGAAAGGTCCCCAGACACTGATGAGGGGACACCAACACATCTCCTCTGAGTCAGACCCTCTGTGGGGCACTGGGAAACAGGGTGAAAAAGAAATTACATCCCACCTGGTGCTACTGTCTCTGGATAAAGAAATAGCCAGGGCCAGGCCACCCTGTCTGTCATTGGCTATGAAGCTCCTCTCTGAGCTTCAGTTGGAGCCTTTGTTTTTCTGGGTACAGTGTACTTTACTGATGGTTATAACAAGGTAGGGTTCTCTAAACCCTGCTCCTTCTTTAGGGACGGATTCTTTAGGGTCAATTCTCAATGTCTTGGATGAATGGGGGAGGAGCTCCTCAGTAGCTGAGGGCCTGTCTTGTCCTCCTGTGCTCTCTCTGGGGCTCTGCTCTGGGGATTCTTACTCCTTGGAGGCCGTAAGGTCCACCAACATGTGGTTTTTGCAAAACTCATTGTCATACCAGGAAATGAGCTTGATAGAGTGGTTAGTGAGGGCAATGTCAGCCCCACTGAAGGTGGAGTAGATGTCACTGTCAAAGTCACTGGAGACAACCTGGTCCTCAGTGTAGCCCAGGATGTCCTTGAGGGGCCCTGGATGCTTGTTCCACCACCTTCTTGATGTGATTGTATTCGGCAGCTTTCTCTAGGTGGCAGGTCAGATCCGTGACCAACGTGTTGGGAACCGACATACTGAAAGCCATGCCAGTGAGTTTCCTGGTCAGCTGCTCTTGTCCACAGCCTTGGTGGTGCCAGTAGAAGCAGATATGATGTTCTGGATAACCCCTTGGCCATCACATCAGAGTGTCCCAGGGGGGCTGTCCATAGTCTTCTGGGTGACAGTGATAGCAGGAACTAGGGTCACAAGTCCCTCCACAATGCCAAAGTTGTCATGTATGACCTTCGTGGGGGGTGAGGGGGCTAAGCAATTGGTGCAGGAAGCATTTTTGACAATCTTGAAGGAGTAGTCATACTTCGTGTGTTTCGTGCCCATCACAAACATGGGTCATCAGCAGAAGGAGCAGAGGTGATGACCCTTTGGTTCTACCCTTCAAGTGAACCCCAGCCTTCTCCAAGATTGTGAAGATACCTGTGGATTCCACAACATACTCAGCACCAGAATCACCACCAGTTCCGTTGCCCTTTAGTGACTTTGTTTATTCATTCAGCAAAATTGGGAGGAGCACTTCCAGGCACTGGGCTTGGTCACCAGAAATAGACAGATGAGGGGGTCACGGCTTTATCTGCTTAGGGGATGTGTATGCAGTTGGACCAGGCAGTCCCTTGGCCCTTGCTGCCCCTCAGTGGTTGCTGGGTAGAGGCACCCACTTTGTAGAATGCTGTCTGGCCCAGCTCTGCTTCAACGCTCTTGGGCCCGTGTGCCTTCTAGACATGGCTGGGCTTCTCGGCATCAGTTCTGCTCTGAAGCCAGGATTCAGGGGCTCTTCACTGAGGAGGGCAGGCTTCCTAGATCTGGAAGGGGACCGCCAGTGGGGGCAACTCAGGTCAAAGGAGCACCAGTTCCTCAAATTCTTTAGTAATGACTGTCTACATTGGGGGTGAGGTTGGGAGAAGCAGATAAATCTCAGCCCCTCCAGGAGTTTTGGGGCTTCAGAGGGAGAACAAGGCATCAGGCATTGAATCCCCTGCGGGAGTTGGTGAGGAGCTGTGGTGAGACTCTGCTGAGACTCTGAGGAGGGCATTCTTTATTCTGGTAGAGAGATCAGGGAGATGAAGTAGGACAGGGAAGGGACATTTTATCTCCACTCGGAGGGATGCCCCCTGAGAATGCTGAGGGGGCACTGTAACTGGAACAAAGCCTCCTTGGCAAAACTCTTCCTCCGGGCCTCAGTATTCCCATCTGCATGGTGATGGGGCACCTCAGGGAATTTGAAGACCCTGCTAGCCTAGCACTGGCAAATTCAGGACATTGCTTCCCCTCAGAGTCAATGTCTGGGTAAACAGCAACTGTGGTTTTTACTTGGGACTTCTCTGTGTTCCCAGACAGCTAAAGTGGCTTCTGAGGAACTCTTGCCCCATCATGCCACCCCCACCCCCTGATATAAGCCATAGCCTTCCTCTCTTGCTTTATAATGTACTCTGTGGTTTTACCCATGCAGGTATTGGATAAATACTTTTATGTTATTTTGACTATAAACTATTGTCAGTTGACCAGACAAAAGATTTTGATGGCAATGTCCAGAATATTGAAATCACTCACAAGCTGTGTGTCCTTGGTAAAATCATGTCCTCTCTGGCCCTTAATTTTCTCCTTCATAAAATGGAGGTGTTCTTACTGCCTGATCCCTACCCTGGGATTGTGTAAAATGCTGAGTCCTAGAAATAGCAGCTAAAGGAGGAGACCTGGTGAGGGAGGCATGTTGGGAGAGATGATTTCCATGGAACTATTAGCTGTGTCAAAGGGGCTCTTGCCTGATCTTTCAGCCTCTTGTTGGGATGCCTTGTGGGTCGTGGGGTGGTTGGCAGTGTTTCCCTTCCTGGCCCATGTGACCAGATGTGGACAGTGCTGGCTTCAGGAGGGCCATGTTGAGGTCTGCTTAATACAGAGGTCCCCAGATCTCAGAGGAGTTCATAGAATTAAGCCCACCAACTCACTTGGCTCCTTCTCTTCTGGCCTGATCTCTGCCCTAACAACCCCTTCAGGACAATAGAACAGACCAAATCCAGATGCCACAGTGAGTCCCACCCCTTGACCCCTCCCACCCACTGCCCTCTCTGTGTCTCCGAGTCTATGTGCCAAATCTGTGTGCCTGTGTCATGAGTGAAGGTAAAGATCATGGATTTGGGGGTCCAGGTGACTCAAACTGATCCCAGACTCTGTCACTTTCCTTCTGTGTGACTTCAGATAAGTCATTTGATCTTTTTGAGTCTCAGTTTCTGAACCTGCAGTGTTAGGATTATAATAGTGCTTATTCTGTAGGGGGCTGTGAGGAATAGTGAGATACCAAGAGTGATGCTGAAGGACTCTTGGTGGTGTTTCTTCCCAAGAGAGCATCCTTCCCTGAGAAGAGCCCCTGATGTTCTCAGGGCTTCAGGTCACTGCACCACACCTCCTTGCGGGAGCGTGTGACTGAGCTAACCAGAGTCCCTCCTGGGATTTTATGCACTGGCTGGAGGAAAGAAGGCCTCTTTTTGCTTAGTTAGAAAGCCAGAAGATGTGAATTTGAAGTTGCTTGTAGACATGCTTGTCACCTGGAGGGAACACCTGACCAATCAGAAAAATCCAACCTGGAGAGAAGCAGAGAAGTAGAAAGCCAGCCCTGGCTGCATTTGAACTCCTGGTTCCAGAAATCTTGTCCTGCATCATCCCTGTCGTTCCTGGGCTTCGCTGTTTGAGTGATGCCCGTACATTTCCTTGCAACCAAAGGATATCAACAAATGTGAACATACTTAGCGCAATGCCTAGCTTATCGCAAAGGCTCAATAAGCGGAAGCTTTCGGGTTGACTCAAGGCAGGCTCTGTGTGGCTTGACATGGACACTGAACATCCATCTCTGTTTGCCTATGGCCACCTTGTCTGAGCGCCTGTGTTTCTTCTCTGCCACTCTTGGGCTGACTGTGTGAAGCACGAAGTAGTGGGTGACTTGAGCTCAAGCCTGCCTGGCCCTGAAGGCATCAGCACCAGCCCATGTACAACGGCACCATGAGCAGCGGCAGCTCAGATGCAGCCTCCTGCCACAGGACACAGACACAATCAAGCTGCCGACATCCTTCTCCATGTCGGGGTCTGATAATGAACAAGTAATTTATGTCCAGGAGTCAGTGGAGCCTGTCGCGGGCCGGGGCTGAAATGTTACTACGAGGGACTCCTATGAAGGTCACTGCCCTGCTCTTGTCACTGTTAAGGGTTGTCTGCAAATGGCGTCCCTTAGATGTGTCCCCGGGTCTCTTGGCTTCTTTAGAGGGAGAAGGGCACGCTTTTGAGCCCCATCCTTACTATGGTCCTGAAATGGGCAATTTCTGACCTCAGACTGACCATGGTGAGAAGGGAGAACCAGGGTGAGTTGGTGTTCGTGGCTGTGCAGTGTCTGTGAGTGGGGAGGGCAGGAATTGGGCACCCCTCTTTGGGCCAAAAATGACTCTAAGGACCGTCTGTCTGAATTAATTTGGATCAAATGGCAGATAGGACAGGAACAGTGTTTTGGGAACAAAGTAACTGCATCTCTTTAGAGAATGTGAAAAGAGAAGAGATAAAGGAGAGGACTGGGCTAGTGAGCAGGGGAACCTCTCGATTCTTCTCACGGGCCTTAGTTTCCCTGTGTGGTAGTGGACTGAGGAGATTTGTCATTCTGGGAAGTATTTTTTTTTTTTAAATTTTAGTAACTGCTGTCTACTAGTCCCTGTCCTGTCCTGGCAAACTAGGTTCTGCAGACACTTTATGCTAATAGTAGGATCTATTCATGGGTTGTTGGGAGGATGAAATGGTGAAATGCAGAGTAACTATCATAGAACCGGAATCCCAGTTTTCAATATAAGACAATGTGTTACTGGTGGGTAGTCTCTTTATCTCAGGATACTCCATGACTGTCCTTGAGAGCGAGGGAGAAGAAAATGATCTGAGCTGGAATTTCTCATCTTCTGTACTTGTATAATTCTACAGTGTTGGTATTTGCCTTCTTGTCTAAGCTGGGCTTTAGGAAGGGTCCTGGTTGCTTGGGAGCATCCCTGCCTTGTGCCCTCTGATCCTGATGGAATAAGGTCCTATGTGGTGATTCAAGGTCACGGCCCAAGACCCTGGAGGGTAAATATCTCTGAATTGGGGATGGCCACATTTGTAGGTTTATTCCTCCAGGTTCTCTTACTCATGCTTCACGGTGCTTATTTTAGGATATACAATAGATTGTGGGGGGTGGGCAGTGGTGACGCTCAGAGAGGGGGCAAGACCTCCCTGCTGGAAAGCCCTCTGACGGGCCTCAGGGGTGACCACGCCTGCTTCTGGGGATTGGACTCTCAGGCTGGTCTGTCCTGATGTCCTGCACTAGAGACTTCCAGGATGCTACTGAGGGGCCCCAGTAATTCAGAAAAAAAAAAAAACAGAACATCAAGTCAGTTAGGAATCCTGCCATCTCTGGGTGTTGCACCATTCCAGGGCAGGTCTTTTAGTCTGATGTGAACGTGTGTCTGTGCTCCACGGGAAGCAATTTTGTAGCTTAAGGTTGATGTCCTCAGAAGTAGCTCTTTTTCCTCTGTGTGTTTTCCCTCTCTTTAGCCCCTGTTCAATGCGATGCAAAAAATTCTGTAGAGATTTCTTACCAAAGTCATTTTTCTCAGGGACTTCTCAGGATCTAGAGCTGTCACACTCAGAATTGCTCCCACCAGGGTTTTCTCCCTGTCCCACCCACTGAGTTGACTCTGAAAGTGTTGCTGCTCTGCCTGATCTCCCTGGCCCAGATGCCCTCGTCCCTCAGACCTGGATGGGCAGGCCCCTCTGGGCTGGAAGTCCACTGAGTGTATCTGCACCTGCCCTGGGGCTGTCTCCTTGATACTCAGACTAGTGCTGAGGGATGGGAAAGTTGGGGGTGGTTGGTGTTTGGCAGCTGGGACAGCCCTGGGGTCTTCACTGAACAGTAGAGTGTCTGATTCACCCTGGTTTGCCTGAGACTTTGTTGGTTTTAGCACTGAAAGATCCATATTCGAAGAACGAGGCTGGTTGGTCACCCTGCTGGGCAGAGGTTGCTGCCAGGTCACTCCCTCCCTCTCAGTGATGACCTGGCCCTGGCAGATGCTGGCCCTGGGTTTGGCCCAAGGATGTGAAGCTGAGAGGTGTAGGCCAGGTTGACTGTTTAGAGAACATAGGCTCAAGCCTGCTGGCTCTCTTGAGGGGGAGCAAAAGAAACCCATGTGTGTTCAACCCTACCCTGCCAGGTGCCCTGACTGAGCCCTCCCCCATGCCACTGTCCAGCCCTTGTTGAGAACTGATCATCGTCATCTGAGGTATGACATCAGCTTCTAACTGGTCCCTCCCCTCTTCCAAACAAGTGTTGTAAGCCTAAAATGCGTCATCCCCCTAAGCCTTCAGCAGCTCCCCAGCGCCCTTGAGATGGCAAGGTGGTGAAGAGAGAGCACAGATTTTGTAGTCAAACAGACTGGAGCTCAAGTTCCAATGTTCTTGGGCTGTGTGACCTTGGACAAAGCCGTTGGCTTCTCTGGACTTTGTTTATAAAATGAGAAAAAACCCAGCCCTGTGAGGTTAAAGGGAGAAGTAAATGAATGGAGTAAGATATGTGTAAAGTGCTCACACAATGTCTGCTACACGGTAAGTGCAAAAGACGTGATGGCTGTTGCTGTGATGGCTCAGAACTTGCTTAAAGGCCCCAGCCTGCCATTCAGCAAACCACCTGTCCCTCCTTGCCTTACAGCTTGGATTTATGTTCACCTCCCTCACACCTACACTCCTGCTGCCCACAGTCTGTGTGACTGCTTCCTTTTCTGCCTAACTACTTATATGGATTTGTTCTCCTGCCTGAAACTTCCTTCCTTGTTGAAGCTCTATTCATCCTACCACAACCCCATTCCACTTCCTCCAGGAAGCCTTCCTCAAAGCCCCCACGTGAAATGGAGCTTTGCCTCCTCCTCGATCTCACTGAACATTACACTTGGCATTGGCCATGCAGCAGAGTTGTTTTTTTTTAAAGATTTATTTATTTATGTATACAAGCCGGGCTGTAGGCCAGAGGTGTGGGGTGGTGAGAGGACTCACCAAAGACAGTGCAGGGGGCAGAGCAGGCAGATCGACTGAAACACACTGCTGAGGGGAGCAGCGGGCGGGACAGGCGAGGTCCGCTGTGCCATGTGGGAATCTTCCTGGCCAGGTATCGAACTGGTGCTGCAGTGGCTCTGGATAGCTTCATAGTGCTGTGCTCAACCAGGGAGGCCCAAGTCAGAGTTTTTTATTATGGTGATTTGCTCTCATTTCTGCCTTCTCCACTAGAGCATGGGGTGCTTGGGCACCACTGTCAGCTGCCGACCCCAGCACAGAGCTTGGCTCAGAGTCGCTGTTTCAGTGAGTGTTCACTCTCCCAGGAGAGTGGCAGACCGGGTCTGTGGAGGGGCAGAGGAGAGAGAACTCAATGGGCTGGGGCCATGACATGTTTTGGAAAGGTGGCATAGGAGTCAGCTTTGAAGGAACAGGAAGGTAAAATGATAGAGACAGAGGAACAGATATCCAGGCAGAAAAATGGTGTGGGCAAAAGTCTAGAGGTGGGAAGGCGACTGTGTATTTAGGGAAAAGCCAAGGGTCTTGCTGGGAACAGTAGGGTAAGTGCGAAGGCCAGAGTAAGGCGGCTGGACTCTCTCCAAGGAGGGAACTGCCCCTTGATCTTGCCTGATGGAGAAAGCTCTCTGCCCTGGCAGGACCCAGTGTACCAGGAGGATGGGTGAGCAGAGTCATCAATAAAATACAGGACACACTAATAAACCTGAGTCTCAGATAAACATGAATAGTTTTAAAAAAGTATAAGCATGTTCCAAATAAGCATGAGACATGCTTATACAAAAAAAATTATTTATTGTTTATGTGTAATTCAGACTTCTTTGGCTGTTCTGTGTCTCCATTTACTATCTCTGGCAACCCTGTATGTGAAGAATGCAGTGATGCAGCGGTGTCAGAGGCATCATTACCATTTTTTGGACCATTGCTTCATGAGCAAAGACAGATCGAAGTGTGTGAATCCCCACTGCACCTAAATGCAGATAAACATGACGAACGGTAATGGTTCCAGAGGCGCCAACAGGAGCGCTTCCGGAGCAGGTGAGTGATGGGCATGTTGGGAATGAGCGTCTGGGCTCTGGAGCTCGGGCCTCACCTGCCATGCCTGGAGAGTGAGGCTCCCTTGAGGGTCTGTTCTGAAGGCACGAGGTTCAGGCCTGGAGAAACGAGGCTAGAAGAGGTGATGGGGTCCTAGGCATGCCCACTCAATGTCCATTCTGTTAATTAGGGGCAGAGATTTAGCAACCCTATATGAGAGGCTGGTACGGGGTGGGGGGGGGGTGGCCTGGAGAGAGTTTCTCTTTGGAACCCTGTTTCTATGGTGACAGGAACTCTGTGCTCCTTGCTTGGAAGGAAAGATGGCGGCATCAGAAACAGATCCTTCAATGCAACCTGGGCTCAGTGGTCTCTGGGCCATGTCTCATGGGCCACAGAGGAGGGGAGAGAGGGGGCTTGAGGATGTGCACATTATAGATACTGAGTGACGAAGAAGGTGAGTTCTCCCCTCTTCTCTGCCGCTGCCAGACCCTCAGGGGAGACAATACTTACCATGCATCAACTGTGAGCTAAAGTTTTGTACATTATCTTGGGTAAATTTATAGTAATTGTTTGGTGTTATTCCCATTTACAGAAATGGAAAGTGAGGTTTGGAGAGTTGAAAATAGAGTTCAAAACAGCAAAGCAGGACTTGACCCTCTGTCCGCATACCTCCAAATCTTGATTCTTTTTTTTCTGGGTCACAATGGAAATAACTTCCTGGGGCCTCTACCATGGGCCCCAGTGCCTGATTTCAAGGTTCCTGACTGAGCACCCAGTTCCTGACCCAGATAGTTAACCACCACTGCCCTTGCTCTGTGGGTGCCAAAGCTGGTGGAGACTGCCATGTCCCAGTAGGGGTTTGGTGTTGCTGCTACTTTCCCCCAAATCCCTCCCTCACCCCTTTCACCTCTGCACTACTGGTCGCTGGGCTCCCTGAGCAATGAATGGTTTTTACCTGTTCATGAACCACCTGGAATTACTGGTGAGCCTGAGTGGCCAGTTCCCAGGGTAAAGGGTGGAAAAAGAACTGTGTATGTATGTTTGTTTGTTTGTTTGTTTGCATGGAAGTACTGGGGTGTAGGCCAGAGGTGCGGGGATTCACCAGAGACAGGGTGGGGAGCAGAACAGGCGGATCTACTGAAATACACTGCTGAGGGGAGCAGCAGACAAGACAGGAGAGGTCTGCTGGGCCATGTGGGTAACTCCCTGGCCGGGAATTGAACTCATGCTGCTGTGGCTGGAGATGGCTTGATAGTGCTGAGACTTTAACCTCTGCACTACCAGGGAGGCCTAGAGGCATCAGTTATTAAACAATCTGACCAGACAAACTCAATCCAGACTGATTAGCAATTATGCAAGTAGATGTCTTGTCATCAGCTCTTCTTGCCTGAACTACTGTGGGGAGGTATTTCTGGGCCACAGCTGTACCTAGGGCACACGACTCTGCTCTCACTGGCCAGAACTGAGGGTATGGCCACACCCAACTCCTGGGGAATGGAGTCTCTGGCTCTGTGCTGGGAAGAAGAAGGAGATTTCATGATCAGCTGGCCAGTCTCTCCCATTTTTAAAAAAAAGCTCTCAAAAA
This sequence comes from Scalopus aquaticus, assembly GCA_004024925.1. Classification (NCBI taxonomy): domain Eukaryota; kingdom Metazoa; phylum Chordata; class Mammalia; order Eulipotyphla; family Talpidae; genus Scalopus; species Scalopus aquaticus. The sequence continues at coordinate 175,872 of PVIJ01001015.1, read as the reverse complement.
AAAAAAAAAGGCAGAATGTCCCTTTTAGGGTCATCTTTTTAAAACTATAGCTTTACTTCAGCAAACATGCACTCCAGGAGGGAACAAACCTGTGTCTGTTTTTGTTGATGATAGTCCTTCTTTCTTCTGCTTCCCTTGCAGAAAACAAACATTTATATCTTCCATGTTGAGGACATTTTTTTTTCCCTAGACAAAGTTCTGGTGATGGATTGTCAATTTCTATGTCCTTAAAAAAGAAGCAGGAAGGAGCATTGTAACTTTGAATCTTGGCATCTAACAGACCTGGGAGAAGCCTGGTAATACCTACTAGCTGTGGGACTGTGGACAAGTGACTTAACCTCTCTGAGCAGCCTCCTTATCTGTGAAATGGGGCCCATGGCACTTACCTAATGGGTGGCTGTGGATGCAGCTTGGTCTAAGACCAGGCATAGAACTACAGTCCTGCAAACAGGACTGCGAGTCACTCCTATCCCTTTTAGATCCTGTACCAGGGACCTGACTTGATCCTGAGCTGAGCCTGTCTGGAGGACCGATTGGATGGTCTTCTCCAGAAATCAGCCTGCAGCACTGAGAAGAGCCAAGCAGACAGCCTCAGCTTGGTAACAGCCTGGTGGCATCAGCCGGGAGGAGCATCTGCCTGAGAACTTTTCTCCTGGCCCCAGTGCTTTGTGGACTCCTGCCCGGGACTCCTGAGAGAGGGAGATGCAGTGGGTAAATGTGGAGAGGCCCATTCTAATAAAACTTCAGCCAACCGTTGGCACTCAAGCCTCCCTGCAGCACCAAAGCGAAAAAGAGGTGGTCCCCACAGGGGCACAGACTGGCTGTGAAGCTCCCAGGAGCTGGCGCATCCAGGGTGGAGATGGTGCTGTTCAGTGGGAGACGGCCTAAAGATGGGCCCACGGGCAGAACTGGGAGTTCACCCATGATCTGCAGGAGCTGAAGGAGGAGAAGACACAGTAGCTGTTGGCACTGGCTGGTAAAAATGCCTAAGTGCTCCAGGAGGTGCTAGAAGTAGCTACAAATTTGGAATTACTCAGTAGAGGGGGCACAATGAATCAGTGAAAGAATCAGTCATCAGTAATGATTGACCCCATAGTAAACCTGGGGTTGGTATGGCTGGGGTAATCCAACTCACATTGTTTTCTTCAAAGAATAACTCCCCCAATTCAGCCTGATTGCTTTGGCATGGGTGGGTCCCCAACTCATTAGCCTTCCCCTCAGGTGCCTGTGCCTTTCAGCAAAAAAATGGTTTACCATCCTTGATTTGGGCTCACCTTCTCTGCTCTTTCCCTGCCTGCAACCCACGCCCCTCTGATTAAGGACAGATTGTCTTCTGGTCACTGAATCATTAATTTGGGGTGTGAGGCTCCTGCCTGGCAGAGCTTTTTCTGCTCTGAAAAACTCCGATTATAAATAGTTCAATAATACATGTCCTCCTGAGCGTAAGATTCGGGCTTATGTAATTGGAAATGTGGATGTGAAGCAAGTTAAAGTTGATGCCATAAAGACAGTAAAATAATTAATCACTTTGCTCTGTTTAATAGATTCAAGGGCACGGGAACAGCCTTGTGGCGAGGGCGAGTCCTCTGGAGTGGCACTTTCTGTCATAGTGATCTTGGCAGGCATGGAGGAAGAAGCCCCAGAAATCAGCACCAGGGGTCAGAGGATGGGGACACCCCCACAGCTCACTGAACTCATGCTTGTAAAGGTCTCAGGCTTCTGTGGCCCTCTGCTCCCCCTCGCTCCGCCATAGGCGCCAGTACCTGGACTCTGCAGGGTGTGGACATGCTCTCAAGTGCTCACCTGGCTCGGCCCGCCTGGTTGGCCCCTGGATGTGCTGCTCTGGTTAGAATAAGCCCCATGCAGCCCACAAAGGACGTGTCCACTCACTGTTCTAGCCTTACCACGCTCCGGGAAGCAGACAGAGCAGTTACTCTCCCCCCGCTACCTGTCCTCAGGGCACACAGAGGCTTGGCTGGGTTCTGGAGGGACTGGTCCGTCTTTTTCAAAGTCACATGGCCGGATGCTGGACCCCGGTCTTGTATTTCTCTCCCAGTGACTCCTGAGCATGTGTCCTCTTGACTCTGCCTTGCTGGCTTCCTGAGGGACCAGGCGCGTGAAGATATGGGTATCTGTAGGAGGGAGGCTGCTGGGGAGAGGGGGTCAGCGGGGTGCTGGGAGAACTAGCATTGTTTGCGCATCAGTAATGTGCAACATGCTATTCAAACCACTCTCGCCTGCTTATTCTTTAAATCATCCTCTGAGCTGGTTGCTATTATTGTCTCCATTTTATAGATAAGGAAACAGGCACAGAGAAGTTGAGAAACTCATGCAGGACGGCACAGCTAGTAAATGGTAGACAGGATGTGGGCCGGTGCTCTCACTACTCCCTATGGTGCCTTAGAAGCCCATTTGCAGCCTTGAGGCAGGATCTTCTTTTTCCTGACTTAGTACCTCAGCAGCAAGCCCAGGCACAGAGAAGGGGCTCACAGGGTGTTTGTTGAAGGACTAGAAAGTCCCACAGGTGGCCCTGCTACCCCTGGACTAGCCACCTCCCCACTGACTTCATTTATTCCTCTCACAGGTGTTTCTTCGTCTGGCCAGGCCCTGCCCCAGCACAGGGGAGACAGCAGTGGGGAGCCAGTCTCTGCTTCTGTGGCGCAGCTGGAGTGTGTGTGTGAGTGTGTGTCGGGGGAGGCAGAAGCAGCACGGGGTGAGTGGGCTCCATAAGAGGCAAAGTTCAGCAGGAGTGGCAGGGACTAGGCTGGCCAGGCTCTGGTAGGGCTTGAGACACAGCTAATGACCTGGACTTCTCTAGAGTCACTTTGCCGTGCCATAACCCAGTGAGGTTTTGGGAAACTAGAACTAGAGAGAGACCAGGGGGTGGGCTGGAGGCAGTGGGGAGCAGGGCAGCGGCTATGGGGGCGGGGGAAGAAGGGAGCCTGGAGCTTGACTTATCATGCCCCAACTTAGCCCCACCCACACCAGGGCCAGTTTTAGGCTTGTTCTGTGGGTTATAGGTGAGCTCTGGGGAAGGGCTGGAGCCATGCATTTGAAACCACAATTAGTTCTTGCCTTTCAGAACCTCTTTTCTGAAAAAGGGAGCAGCTCTTCTGTTGGGGTTCTTGGTGCTTTTTGCCCAAGTTTATCCAAGATGACTTCTGGAGTATGTAGAATGCATTGGGGAAAGAGTAAGAACATTTTTACTGGGGTGGTCTAATTTTCCACTTGTGGCAACTGATAACACTGGTCAACAAAATTTTATGAAAGTCATGTTACTGAAATAAAATTAGTCATTTCCTATCAATTTGTATGTATTCAACACAAATATGACAGTCAAATTGTAATTTTTGGCTCTAGTTTTTTTTTTAATCTGCAATATGGATGTTTACATCACGAAATGCATGCCAATAGTAATAAGCCTACAGTTAATACTTGTAAAAAATCAAGTCATAGACTAGTTCTTAGATTTCTTTGCTTGTCTCTTATACAGCTGTTCAGGAGCATCTCTGGGGAGTGTCCAGCAGCAGTCAGCCAGCATTGTAGTGGACCATTTTCCCTGGTATCTTTGTTCCATTGATGAGATATGTTGATGAAAACATTCACCATGTTCGTCACTAACCATGCCACAGTTTTCAGGGAAGAAATCCAGATGGGAATGAAGGAAGTGGATCTTTAGAGAGATATTGCAGCCAAGTTTCTGATACTGCATCAGCATGTCTTCTACTAGTTCCTTGTAGTTTTCTACCCTAACATTCCCAAGAAAGTTTGTAGACACTAGGCCAAAAGCATTCCATGCTTGTTTCGCATCACCCTGCAGCAAGTTGTTGAACTGGTCATCTCAATGCAGACGGAATGTTTGGGGAGACTATTCTCGACTTCTTTTGCTTCGTTATTCCCCTGGAAAGAGGAGGAACCAAGCAGAAGTAATAGTCTTTTATGTGATTGCTTGTCTCTCTCCACACCATGGGGACTGCAAACGGCATTGATGGTCTTTTGCCATTTCACCACCGTGAAAGCTGTGTTGTACATGTAGCACAGCATAGATGCGGGACCCAAGGCTTGTCTTGGTCACCAACCTTGCATCCGAAGTAAAGATTATAAGCCTTCTTCACTTGAGAAGTGATACTTTTCTTCTGGTTGGCAAATGTCACTTCTCCACAAATAGAGCAGAAATTATCCACGCTATTAACGCACTTTCGAGGCATTACTGTTCTGTATTGTGCCTATATGGATAAAATAATAACAGTTCTATGGAACAGTAGCTTCAACTGTCTCACACAAAGTCTGAAATATTTTCAATGCTCAACCTTTCTGACAGAGCTTTATCTAGTGCATTGCTGACGTCAGCTTACTTCAGCAGCCGCCTGGCAGTAGTATTGCATTGCATCAGAAAATGATGCAATCCACTCTGGATGATGTGTGCATGATGGTATTATTCGATGCAATGCACTATTACATCATTCTAGGCTGATTTAGGATGTTGTTGCAGTCCTACTGGATAAATTTACACGGTGAAACATAAAATGAATTATATGAAATATCTTCAAAACGAGGGCTAATAAAAAATTTTCAGGGTTAAATTCATGTTCAGCACCCCAAGATAGGATTAGGGCCTTTTAAAGTCAATTATGATCTCACTGTTGACTAGTGTTAACTATAGGAAGTTAGAGATGAGGCCACAGTCAAAACATCAAGGTAAAAGCAGTACATCAGAGGGGCACAGATGAGCCCTCATCCTTTTCAAAAATATATGAGCTCGCCATGGGACCTTGGGCAAAGGAATTTTAGGACTCAGATTTGGGGAGAAGGAAGGGAGAGAAAGGACATGGAATGTGTCACTAGCCATGCAAGTCTCTGGTCAGATGCCCCCCTGCCCGCCATCCCAGTGCTGCCCTTCTATCCCATCAGGCCAGTTGCCCTTTCCTATTATGAAGCTGTCATTTGAGTTTTCCAGTTGGGTTCTTCTCCAGTCCTGGACAGCCATGAGACCCCAATTCCTGTGTTTTTCCATCCCCTTGCTGGAAGCCCCAGCCCTCTAACTTTAATGTTCTGGCCACCTGGACCCACAGTCCAAAGGGGACCCAAACAGTCCACAGCAGGAAAAATAGCCTGTCCAGTTGACCAGTAGTGGCTGGAGAAGAGGCTGTGTGCGGATGACCCTCCGACAGTGGCCATAGCAGAGACTGATCAGTTCTCCTCATCACCGCATTCCAGCTCCCAGCCTGAGATGTAGTAGGTCCTCAGTGAGTATTCATTGTGTGGATGATGCCCTTTTCTCAAGTCTCAACTTCTCAGGAAATACAAAAGGTAGACATGACATTAAAAATGTAGATCGAGGGCCTCCCTGGTGGCGAAAGGGGTTAAGTCTCAGCACTATGAAGCTATCGCAGCCACTGCAGCACAAGTTCGATCCCCAGCCAGGGAGCTGACCCACATGACGTGGCAGACCTCTCCTGTCTCACCTGCTGCTCTCCTCAGCAGAATATTTCAGTCAATCTGCCTGTTCTGCTCCCCACTCTGTCCCTGGTGAATCCTCTCACCCCCCGCACTTCCGGCCTACACCCCAGTTCTTGTATGCATGGAAAATATAAATCTTAAAAAAAAAATGCACATTGACTGTGAGATTCATTCTACTCCTAGGAATGCCAAAATTTGAGGGGGGACAATAAATGCATTTGAGAATCAAGAACATGTGTGATCATAGTGATAGTCCTGCGAACCAGAGTTTGCATACCAACTCATGCGACCAGTTCAGCTGTGAAGGGGCCGTCACTTTTCGTTCTCCTGCCCTGGATTGCTTTCTGTAGACACAGCCCCAGGCCTGTGGATTTTTCAAGCCCAGTTTTCCTTTCCTCCTGAAAGTAGCCCCAGCCTGGAGTCAGAGGTTGTGTGCGCATGAGCTCCCCGTGCCACTTCGCTTTGACTTTGCAAATGACCGGCTGCACAGTTTTATGTCACTTCCATTATTCCAGTAAACTCCAAAGAAAATATGTTGTGCAGCCAGACTCAAATGAAAGGACAAATGTAGTTGGCCAAAATGAACAATTATAGGAAACAAAGGGAAAATAACGATTAAAGATCTTTCATTACAGCCGGCTAATTATCATGAGTTCTGGACTTAACTGTTCAGGCATAGAATTAAAAACCTTAATTATATTGTCACCTTTGTCTCTCAGCTCCCATTGCCACAAATGAATCCATTTACTGTAAGTGCCGCTGATGAGCAGAAATTGATGGCAGTCCCAGTGAGGTGGGAGAGGGGGCCCAGGAGTGGGGAGGCGGGGGGGGGGGGACATCAGACAGTACTACCAGGCCCGCACAGCTGGGCGGCATCTGCATTCCAGGACATTATAAATTAGAAACACTTTTAATGAGACAAATACAGGTTTGATGGATTTTATGATTTCTTCTCCCCTTCAAACCGCTAACAATGCTCCTCCTCTTTCTTTCTATTAGAGCTGGCCTCTTGTTAAGTGATTGCGTTAATGGTCTTTGGAGACAGGCTGAGTGTGGGAGGACAAAGGGGGACTTCCCTTGTGAGGGCACTGGAAGGCTCTTCTCTCTAAAGGAAGACAATTCTCGGCTGTTGTTCCAAATGGGAGCCTTTTAGAGCCCAGCGCAATGAGTGGAAACGTGAGATTACTTTGAGAGCAAGGGAAATTGGAAAAGAAAGCTGCAGGATGGTTGGGGAAATAAAACCCTCAAAACTCTCATTTGAGAACCAGCCAGTTCAGTGAGGGAAGCCAGGTGGGGCTACTGCAGGTGATCAAGTGGTCAATTTCTTGTTTTCAGGGCAGAATGGGGTGCAGCTGGGAGTGAGGGAGGGGATGTCCTAGAATCACCACCAAACACAGCCTAGTGCTTATGACACAAACTCAGGAGCCAGCCCGCCTGGGTTTGAATCCAGCTTCCCTCTGTGTGACTCTGGGAAAGTTACCTAACCTCTGTGCCTCTATAGCCTCCTCTGTAAGATGGTGCTGTTGATAGACCCTACCCCACAGGGCTGTTATGAGGACTAAAGGAGTTGATATGCATAAAGCTCAGAACAGTGCCTGGCTTATTGTAAGAACTACAAAAGCGTTGAAAATGCCAGGTAAAGAAAAAAAAAAACAGCTCTCAATTCAAATATTAATTCTCCCAGTTGATGGCAATGTGACTTAGCCATGTTACTTAGCCTCTCTGAGCTCCTATTTCTTCTATAAAGTGGGTGGCATTCACTGTACATGCTTAGGTTTATGCTGGGGAGTGCATTGCTAGGGATGGTTCTGCGCCAGTTCCCACTCTGCTGAGAGCCATTGGATTTCAGCACCATGGGGAGAAAAGGCAGGGGTATGGTCCTGGAGAAACTTGGCTGAAAACAAATGAAAGTCATCTGCTGCCACACTCACTCACTGTGGGCGTGGCGGGTGGTGGGTGTTCCTGGAGCAGGTGCCAGCACACAGTAGACTCTCAGGCACTGTGCTTCTCTACTGGAGAGGAATCCAGGTCTCTGGCCCTCCCTGCATGTCGGGGAGGGGGCTCAGCCCTCCCTGGCTTCGGTGGCCTCCTATCGCCTATCTTTGGGAGAGTCGGGAGCCTGTGTTGCCATGGTGACATGGAGGAGTTAATGGGATGGAACTCCTCATAGGGCTGGGGGCTGACAGCAGCGGCTGCACAGTGCTCAGATGCCCAAAACAAAAGGGTGAGCCCCTCGGCTGTGTCGGGTCACGGCCAAAGCCAGCTCGTGCAGGTTTCAGGCTTTGCTGCCCAGAGAGCAAAGTGAAGATCACTGTTGAGGGCCTTCCCTGCCATATCTGGCAGCCCCCCTCTGCTTCTGCCACCCTCAGGAAAAGACAAGGACAGGGTGATGCCAAACAGGTGGGCAGAGGGGACCAATGAGACAGGAAACAAGGAGCAAGAAGAAAAATGCCCCTCTTTGGGGTGAGTATGTATATTCTCCCCCACCCCCACAATTCCTCAAGTGAAAACCCCAGGCAACTGGGTCTAATGGGTAACCAGGGCTTTGCTGTCCCTTCCCATATTTGTTTCTCCAAATACCCGGGGGGTGCAGAATCTAGGTGGGATGCTGCCTGATTCACAAATAGTTTAATAAGGTAAACTAGATCTCTAAAAACAAAGTACCCTGGGGGTATCTAAAGCAAGATTTATTCTCCCATTTTGTTGATGAACAAGCTGACTCTTAGTCATGTGATGAGCCTTCCCCAGAGTCAGTGACAGAGCTGGAATTAACCTTCCAACTCCATGTCCTGTGTCTTTCCCCTTAAAACCATGAGAACCAGTGGGGCTTTGGGGTAGGGGTGGGCTCAGCCCCACGCTGTCCTGGGCCCAGGCCTTTTGTCTTTCTGGCTCTGTCTTTTTGTGCAGAAGCCCAGGATCTTCTCAGCCCTGAAATTAGGTCTCTGCCAACTAGGAGCAGCTTGCTGCATTGGCAGGTGCAGCTATACCCCTGAGCTGTGTCCCCAGGACTGGTGGGGGGCGTGCCAGAGAAGAGCTGGATGGGTCGGGATGGGTCCTTATCTTTCCTCCTCTATGACTTTCTGTGTGACCTTGGGTAGCTCCCTGACTCTGGGCTTCAGCTTCCTCACCTACGGCATGGGACAACCATGCCTTGCCTCCCGCCTCATAGGTTGGCTGTGGAAGTGGAAGCTCCTGGAAGGCTGGCTATTGAGACGGTGAAGAGGCAGGAGCCGGATGGCAGTGAGTGTGGAAGATGACCTGTTGCAGATGACATGAGGAACTTTGACAGTTTAAGAAGAAAGGTATTCAAGGCAGGGAACTAGGTGCTCACAGCATCAGTTAGAGGGCGAGAGGCCCTTGGCGAATGGGTGCCCATTCTGTGAGTGTGCCTTATTCTGCCGCTTCCTTCAGGGTTCAGGTTCCCTGATGGATGTGACCCAGTCATGGGGCCATCTGTGACCCTGGATGGCTATTGACCCCTCTAGGCTCCAGTGCGCTCATCAGTAAAATTGCCTTCCTGACGGTGGCCTCCAGGGTTAAGATGAGGATGAAGAGGACACGGTCGGCGCCAAGCACTCGGCACAGAGCCGGCGCACAGCACGGGCTCAGGACACATCAGCTTCCCTGTCCTCGTGGCCTGCACTGCATTCGCTGTCCCCACTGGTACATCACTACCAGCGTGTCATTGTCCCTCCTTGTGAAGGCCATTACAGGGCTACCCCAGAGCCCACTGAACCAACCATGTGTAACCATTGAGAGCCTAACAAGGTGTGACCTTAGGGCCCGAGGAAAGGGAGGGATGAGTGAGCAGATGGGGCCAGAGTTCCGGGCTCTGCTGCATGGCCACAAGCACTGACACCCTGGCAAAGATGGGGTGGAACGGGCCCGGGCTGGGCCTGGGCAGCCAGCCTTGCCTCCTGTTTATTTTGCAGCTCCCAGCAATGCTAATTGTGGCAGGGCCTGAGACACTGGCCAGGCGTCCTGCTCCGACCTGCTGGGTTGGGACAGAATAAGGCCTTCCACGTCACGGCGCCTATCCGGGGCATCTCTGAATCCTTCAGGATAGGAACTAAGAGTCCCGCTTTGTGACAAGGAAATTGAGGCACTGGGTTTGGGTGGCCCTGATCCGCGTGTCCCGGAAGAGTAATGAGGAGACAGAGGAGGATAACTCTCGTGGGTTTGCTTTGTTAAAGTCCTCAGGAGGAGTTGCTGGGCCCAGTTTGCCCTGGCAGGAGCTGAGCGTTGGAGTCTGGCAGAGGCCAGGCTGCCCGTCCTGTCCTCACCTGACCCCAGCCAGCTCTTGTCTCCTGCTGCAGGGGACATGGAAGGGGCCCTGCCATTCCTTGAGGCAGTCATCAGCACGTCCAGGCTCAGGTAGACGGGCCTGGCGTGAGAGGAAGGAGTGCCTACGTGGGGCCAAGTGCGGCTCCTTCCAGGGGACCCGTGTGTGACGACTTCTTGAAGCTGGCGTGTCCCCAGAGCAGGTTGTCCCCGGGTTTCACCCTAAGCTGGGTCGCTCCATTCTCCCTGTGAGGATCTCACCTCTCGCCCCATGACTGGGGTGCAGGCCTCACTCTGAATGTCTCAAACATTGAAAGAGATGGGATTATGGATGGTGCCAGGAGAAAAATGGAGATCTAACTCCCGAGTAAATGAATTGATCTATTCCCAGATCCAGGTCGGACGCCGCCAACGGGAGGAAGTCATTTATCTCTTTGAGAGATGATTTTAGAAATACAGTCATGGATGTGTCAGTTCTGTGCTTTCCAACGCCAGGGTGCGAGAGCAAGAGCCGAAGTGTCTTCTGCCACTGGAAGACAGCGGGAGCCCCTGGGTGACCAACTGCTCCGCCTGACAGCGGGGTCCAGGCATCGGGTGCTAATTACCACGTCCTCTTCTGAATTGGAGTCTGTGTTGTTCCTCTTCACTTCCTTTTGATTATCTCAGGGCGATTTTGAGAGAGCTGGGGACGAATTTAAGCAGAGCTGGTGCACACATTATTACGGCCTCTCTCTGGGCTTAAATGGCTCTCTTGAAAATAGGCCTTTTTATTTATCTTGTCTTCTCCTCTCCTTAAATTGTAGCCCAGCCCTAAAGGCGTGGATTGATTGTGCATTTCCTTTGCTTTGGAATGAGCCTGTTTATCACTTCTGTGCATCTGGAAATAGCAGGGGAGGCTGCTGGGACACGGTTCTTGCACCAACCTCTCCTGCCCACTCAGACCAAAAGTGGCTTTGCCTCCAACTGATTGTAAAGAAGCTACTTACAGTTTGCATTAGGTGCTGGGGGTGTTGGGTGTGTGTGGCAGGTAACTGGGGGTTTTGTTTACTTCCTCCTGAGTGGATGGCTCCACAGTCCCAGGACAGGTGCTGTTAAAGGCCAGTTTAACGTCCTGGCCTCAGCTGGTGGTGGATTCTGAAGGGTCCTGGGCCCAGAACAGGTGGCCCTGGACCAAGTGCACTGACATCAGTCGGGGGGCTCACAACTGTGTCCCAGGACAGTGATCTTCACCCTGACTTCTGATCTGGGAGTTAATAGCAAAGCTGGGACCAGAGACTGGGTCACTGACATTTTCTACTACATCCTTCTGGTTTCTCCTTGATCTTGACTGGGTTGACATTTAACTAACTACTTTTGGGGGAGAATCAGGGACAGAGGCTACACTACCTTGGCTTTGTCCTCGCTGCTACAGGTGGTTCTGTGGGCAGCATATCCCACTCAGGGCACTGTGGTGGACCTTCCATCAGAGGAGATAGTGCTGGCTGACCTGTGCTGTCACTCTGCAGGAGGTTCTGCACCAAGTGCTTCACTTATCCTCACTGTGCACAGCTCTGTGACATGGTGCTATTATTATATTATCTCCTGTAGCCATTATATGGATGAAAACAATGAGGCACAGACAGGTTATATAACTCGTCTGTGGTCACACAGCTAATGAGTGGTGAAGCCAGGATCAAAGCCAGGCAGTCTGGTGCTTCAGCTACAGCTCTTAACTGCCATCTCAGGGAGTCTGTGCTGGGTCTCGGGGAGTGGTTCCAGGGTGGCCTCACTGTCACTGCCCTGGGCTTGGCCCACTCATCTCTCACCTGGCCACATTCTAGCCTTCCACTGGATGCCACGCTTGTAGCATGGCTCATTCAGCCACTCTCTACTCCAGGGACCATTCTAACATAGCTTTCCTATACATGTCCCTCTCCATCCCTCTTGTATGTTTGATTCTGGACCCCTCTCCCCCTTCTAGTCTGATCTCCCATGATGCCTTTCACAGGTTCTAACCAGTCAAACAAAGGATTCACCACCTTTTGCAGATATGTGTCTTTCCACCATAAGCCTTTATTCAAGCTGTTCCTCCTGCCTGGAATACCTGCTCTCTTTCTGTATCTCTCCCTCCTCCCCACCAGAACCACCCATAGCAGTGCTCACCAACCAGGTACTATGTGTGGATATTGCTTTGTTTGTTAGGGAAAGTCTTATTGTTTTTCTCTTTGGATCCTAAAAAGAATTCAAATTCATTTTAGAAAATTTGGAAAAGACAGATGATCTCTCAGAAGAACATAAAAAGTAACCTGGAGTCCTACATCTGCTGAAATGTTTTGTTGTATATCTTTTCCTTCTTTTCTCTTTCATGCTTTTCTTTTATTGGGAAATATTTCAAACAGGCTGAACAGAGAACAGCAATCCCCTGGGCACCAGCCCCCTCTTTCATCAAGCGGTGAGTTTTTCTCTGCATAAATGCACAGTGAGTCGTAAACACATTGGGGCGACATGGTACAGATTGTCCACACGTTTTGAAAGCAGCTCCCTTCACTTAATAAATCACAAACACTTTCCATGTTTGAGGGTATTGTTTGCAAAGATATACAATAGCTTATTCAGATAATCAATCCCTTCTTTCTGGACATTTATAATTATTATAAGCAATATTACACATCCCTGACTATTTACTGAGAATAAATTCAGAGGAGAGGAGTGACGGGGTCAAAGAATTTGGACATTTTGATATGTTCTGTCAAATTGGCTTTTCAAATGATTATAATCATTTCCATTTCCATAAGCAACAAATGAGAATATCAATTTTAATTCATCTTAGTGAGCAGTGAGTGTTAACATTTTGGGAAAACATTGACAGTTAGGAAAAAAGGCAGGAAAGAAGGAAGGAAGGAACAAGAGAGGGAGAGGGAGAGGAATGAGGAGGGAAGGAGGGAATTATGGGAACAGTGAGGTCTCCTTGAGGTGTCGCCGTTACACTGTCAGTCTCCTGTGGCCAGCACTGACATGTGATCGCGTGTTGGTTGGTGGGGGAGGCAGAGGGCTGACTTCCAGACCCTCTCAGTGTGGCTTTCGACTTCACCAAGTTTGTGAAGTGGCCAGGCGTCAAAGTCACCACCCTTCTGTGGACCAGGCTGATGTGCTCCGCCCTCGTCGCTTGAATCAATACCATACTTACTGCAGATTAGCTAAATGAGCCCGTGCAGCTGGGAATGAGCTTCTAGAGACAATTACTACAGAAAATGTGGCCATATTTTAGTGAGCACCACACGCATGAAGCTCTTTGCAAATATCAATATATATCTACTTGCTTGACAAAAACAGATCAAACCTAAGTCAAGAGATTAATCCAAATGATCAGGCTATAAAAGATCCTTATGTGAAAGTGTGGAAAAACCTTGACCTTTTCCATGGTTGTTATTGTTTAGGTTTGCTGGAAGAACCCGGCCTGATAGAACTGGGTCCTGGGCCCTGCCATTGTTTGCGAGTTTGCCGCAGTTGGACATGGGGAGCTGCTGTTAATGATAACTATTCATATTTGCATAGTATTATCTCACTTGATCTTCACCATAACCTTCGAAAGCTCAAGAAATGCTTATTTAACAAATCAACTCATTCATTGAACACGTAATAACTGAGCAGTCTTCACACATTGACATTGCTCTTTGTGCTGGGGAAACAGCAGTGAACAAGACAGGGTGCTTTTCAGTGGAGTGTGTAGCGTGGTGTGGTGAGACTGACGATAAATGAGAAGAAGCAAATGAATAAATAGTCCATTGAGGGAAATGCTACAAAGAGGAAGGAAGATGGTGCCATGAAAAGAAAATCTATGGAGTGATTATATTTAGTGTTGATGGGCTAGAGAGGGCCTCTCCGAGGAGGTGACATGTATGTGGGAATTTGAAGGATGAGAAGGAAGGAACCAGGGCAAGAAGAGAAGGGTGTTCTAGACTGACAGGCAGCTTGTGCAAAGGCCTGGCTGGGAATAAGGCAGGAAGTTCCAAAGAAGGAAAGGCTGCTGCAATGAGAAAAGGAAAAAATGGTGCTTCATCAGCAGGAGAAGCATCCAGACCACACAGGGCCCTTGGGGTGCAATAAGAAATTTGGGTTTTATTTTAAGGAAGGTGGATAGCTATCAAAGGGCCTTATATAAGGGAAAGAAATGACCCAACTTACATTTTTCTGTTTTAAAAGATCACTCTAGGTTGTGGGTAGGGAATGAATGAAAAATACTCTATATTCATTTTTAAAAAGATTTATTTATTTATGCATACAAGAACTGGGGTGTAGGCCAGAGTGTAGGGGCATGAGACGATTCACCAGAGACAGAGTGGGGAGCAGAACAGGCAGATTGACTGAAATACACTGCTGAGGGGAGCAGTGGGGGAGGCAGGAGAGGTCTGCTGCGCCGTGTGGGAAGCTCCCTGGCCTAGATCTGACTCAACTTGTGCTGTAGTGGCAGCTGATAGCTTCATAGTGCTGAGATTTAACCCCTTGTGCTACCAGAAAGGCCCCACTATATTCATTTTGGTTGCGATTCCAAGCTGGCAAGGTGTGTGGCGGGGGAGCCCTGGGTAGATCTTCCGAGGGACTATCTGGCCAAAGCTGCTGGATATGGGATGAGCTTTCTGATTCCACATCTCATCCCAGTTTCTCCCCACCTTGAGGGCGTTTGTCATTGGCATGGCCCAATAAAATGGAAAGGGAAAGAACAGATGGAAAAGAGAGCTGGTAATCTTTGAGTGGGCATAACAGGAATACGGACCATGCTTTCCCAGGCTGGGGTGCCCCCGTGCACTAGTTCTCACCCCAAAGAACAGCATGGGAGCCCCTCCTCACAACAGCAGGCCCTCATATAAGGTAGATTCGTTCAACATAATTTGTTTGATGCGATGGTGAGAAAAACAAAATCCTGATCAGTGTTGACTAAGGATGTGCTTTCATTTACATAGTTTTGCTTAAAGTTGCAGTTTCTAAGAATATATCTGATAATGTCAAGTGAGGACTGCCTTGGTCCTTACCAGCCATGCTTTGTCCCCTGGGATGTGGCATGGGAGGTATCCTCTAAGGGAGCCCCAGCATTACTTGGGCAAAAACTCCCCCTTGTTCACTGGAATGTGGGTGGCCAGGGTGACCTGAAGTTCCTCTCTCATGAAGGGGGGGTGCTTGTTGGGGAGGCAGCTGGGGCTGCAGATGTGCCGGGGTCCCTGCATCCCTCACCATCTGTGATTGGTTTCCAGTGTCCTACCCTTGGGCCCAACAACTCTTGTGTCTTCTCCCCCACAGTTTTCGTTCCCATCATGCCTGCCTTACTCTATCCAGCAGCCAACTGAAAATACAATGATGCCTTCTCCAGTGTTTGAAAACAAGCTGCCGTTCAGGAAAATGGGAGAAGGGAGAATGTGAAGGGAGGAGGATAAAGATACCAGTTCTCTTGAGGCCATGGCAAAGTGTAGTTAAATATGTACTTAAATGTTTAAAGGGTCAACCTTACAAGAGAGGACTGGAATGTATAACTTCCAAACTGGTAAGGGGGAGGGAACTAGAGGAAACTGTGGCTTCAGAGATGGCAAGTGACAGAGAAAGGAGGGGGCAGGGCAAGGGTGAAAGAGTACTTGTTGAATTTCATTTCATTTCATTCAGAACAGGTTGAACATTTTACCTGGGGGCAGTCAACCTGGGGCATGCTGTCTCCGGAGGCCAGAGGGTGGGGAGGCCCGTGTGTGTGTGTGTGTGTGTGTGTGTGTGTGTGCGCGCGCCTGGTGGCCATGGGTGCCACTAACGATTTCCACATCCCTGTCTCCTCAATGTTAAACCCTTTAAGGGAAATGAATCTCTTTGAGGTCCAGTTCATCTCGATATATTCCCAAACAGGGAGAATCCGTTGCCCGAGAAGGAATAAGTGTTGCTAGCCTCGCGCACAGCTGTGCCTTTCCTTCTGGCTCATGCATCTTCTGAAAGGGTGGGTTCAGACCCCACCCTGAAGGTAAAGGAATGAGACAGCATGGACGGAGGGATCCAGGGGTCCCCAGCAGTGTGACATTCGTGTGGACGAGCCCACGGACAGAGGCTCTGGGTGTCTGGGGATATGACACTTTCTTACCATATTGGCTCCTCTTGCCGTAACCTCCTCCTCCCCCTCCCTCCTCTCTTCCCCTCTCCTGATTCTTCCACCTCCTCCCCCTCCCCCCACCCCTCCAGCCCTTCCCCTTCTTCTTGTCCCTCCCTCTCTCCCCCTCCTCTTCCATCTCCCTTTCTCTCCTTCCTCATTCATAGCCCCTCCTTCTTTCGAGTTTTAGTTGGCAGGTTCTCTTGAAATAAAGCAATACCTTAAAAAGTACATGTGAAGTCCCTCCCCTGGGGAGTATAAGACACTGGAGAGCTTACAGAGATGGGGAGCCACGTGAGACTTGTGTTTCTGGAGGCTTCACAGAGAGGGCTCCAGTGACCTCCACACTCACCCCAGGAAGTCAGGAAGGGGCTGAGCGGCAGGACCATGTTCTGCCTGGCAAGTATGTCTGTTCATTACCCGACCGTTGCTAAGTACACCAACTAATGGAGCGAGAGACATGAAAGATCTTCACAGGCCGTGTGGAAATGTAATTCAAACCCAGCCCGAGGAGGTCACCACAAGTTAGATTAATTTTCATCCTGCCTTTCCTTACAAAGCTAACCTTTGCCTTACAAAAAAAGTTCTTTAAAAAGAGACAAGTTAGTGTTTATTTGGCATTTGAAGGAGTTTTAATCCTAGCAACCCTGTTGGAAGCATCCCCAGTTCTGTGGGATTCAGCCCAGGAAACTGTTTATTGATCCTTTACATCAGAAATAATTGTTGCAGGTTTGAAATCTATCAAGTATTGGAAATTCAAATTAAACCATTTGTGGAGTTCTGTTTAATGAGGGTTATCAACTGAGAGAGTTGTTTATTAGTAGCATTGGTGGGCCCCCACCCCTGCCACTCCTATGGGGACCCAATGTCTCTTTTTTGTGCCTTAGGTGTAGTTGGATGTGTCGCTTCTTTCACCCAGGCGTCTCAGCCTGTTATGGCAGAACACATGTCATCCTGCCCCCTCCCCCTCCACTTCTCTCTTTATCCCAACCTTTCCATGTCTATCTTCCCTTTTGTTTTCTGTTCTATCTCTTCTGTCCTCTGAGCGCCCTTTCAGTTTTTGACTCTTTCTTGCTTTGGTCTGTATCTGTCCCTTTCTGCATCCACATTAATACCAAGCATTACCAAACCTTCTCCCATCAGTGGCTTCTGAAGCACTAAATCCTTCCCTGTCATCTTGCAATTTGACACCAGGAGATTCTGAGTTATTAAAATTTTCACCCATCTTTGATTCACAGCCCTTTCCCCACCCCCACCCCCAGCCCCCTTTTTTTGGCCTGGAATTTTGTCCTTTGTTTGTGGGCTGTCTCTTAAGCACTGGGGTGGGAGTTAATGGCAAGTACCCTGTGCCTCCTCTCTGGCCCTCTGGGCTTTGTAGAATGTGAACTTGTCCTCTCAGTCGGTGGTGCTCCAGGCTGGAAACTTCTACAGCTCAACTGAAAGCCTCCCTCCCATTGAACACTTTAACTACCTTTCTGCAATGACCTCATTTTAACCAGATAACCTGGTAAAGACACTATTTCCAAATAATTCACATTCTGAGGTACTGAGGGGTAGGACTTCAACATAATTTTTTTTTTTTTGGCGGGGGGAAGAGGGTTAGGGAACACAGTTCAGCCCCATTGTCAGCAGCTGTTATTTCCTTTTTCTCGCTGTCACTCTCATGCTCTCTACTCATCCCCTTTATTTTCATCTCTGTGTTAGCTTCATTCAATGAAAGCTATCCCCTCGGCTTTGGCAAAGGCAGTCATTGCAGCTCTGAGCTTATCACACACCTTCTTGGTATTGCGCCATCTTTCCTAATATTTTCAGTGAAAGTTCCTGGTTGACGCAGGTTGAACCTGAACCGGGTGCTGGAGCCAGGCACCAAGGGCACATGGTATTGATATCAGCCATCTCTGGAGCCATGAACTGGGTTCAGCCTGATTCTAGCTCACGCAGATTGTGAGTCGGGCAGTGGCAGTGGCTCAGAATGAAGCCCTGAGTCTTGCTTCTAGGAGTAGGACACTGGGCAGATACAAGAAATGTAGGTGGAATAGACTCAAATTAGAAATAGAAATAGTTTTGAGCGAATGGTCAAGAGGCCTTAGGAACCATCTTTAACTCTTGTGATGCTGTTTTCTGAAGCAACCTTGTGCTTACTTGGGAGAGGAAGATCAGAGAATCAGGAAAGACCGGTGGGCAGGAGAAACTGTGGCAAATCTGAGCTAAGCGCTTTTGAATTGGGAGGGGGCCAGGGTCCTGTGCCCAGAGGTGAGCAAGCGCGGCCGTGTGTTTGATCGAGAATGCCGTACAGCAAGTCACGCAGTGGGCAGGGGGTGAAAGAAATCAGCGGCTTTCACACATTTGCTACTGTGACCCCTGGAAATGGATTTGCATTTTGAACTAATACACACATGCACACATACACACTCTTGAAACAAAAATTTCACAAAGTGATTTTACCCTTATTATAGGCAATGCACTCTCACATAGTCTCTTCTCTTCTCTTTTGTTTTTAAGACACCAGTAAATTGATTTCCCAGCTTAGACTAGGGGAACCTAGTCTAGATGGCTTCTGTGGGCCCTCGCAGCTCAGTTATTGTATGCTCAGTGACCACTGGGCCACAAAGGAGGAAACGTGGTTGGGGTGTGTGAGGGGAAGCAGGAAGCAGGCTGACCCCCCAAGCAGGAGGTGGTTGTGGTCCCACACAGTGGCAGTGGAGGAGCTGTGGGCCGTGGTCAGATTCTGCAGGTTTTGAAAGCCGAGCTGCAGGGCTTGCTACAAATTCCGCGTGGCATCTGAGGGAAATAGAGGAAGCAACAATGATCCTGAGGATTTTAAATGCACGAGCACTCAGAGGGTGGAATGCTGTGACCTGAGAGGATGGAGCCAGGGTGTAGAGGCACTGGGTTGGGGGGGGGGGTGATGTGCAGGGCCCCAGCGGGACACAGGTTCTGTGGCAGAGCCCTTTAGCCCTCCGAGCAGGCAATGCCAGCTGTCCTGGACACCCGGGTCTAGAGGGCAGGGCAGAAGCACTCCAGGGTTGCTGGGGCCATCAGTTTGGGGGTCATTAGCATATAGAGTCTCCATGAGTGTGTGTGTGTGTGATGAGTGTGTGACGTGGGGAGATGGGGAATGGCTAAGAAAATCTAGGCGTGGCCCTCTCAGACCCAGAACTGCCCTTTCCCAGACTGCTCACACCCTCTAGGATGCCTTGGTAGCTTGAACTATGATAGGTCCCTGCCCCTGAATGGGTGGGGGGGGACCTGAGAAACGGGGTCTTGATATTGGGGACGGACTGGACAAGTTACCTGTAAGTTCCCTTCCCACTGCGAGTCTGGGACTTACCTGGCCATGAGGGCTCCTCTCCTCTCAGTCCTCGGGGTTCACACACCTGTCCCACCTCTTGCCCAGCTTGTTCTAATCTGCAGGTGCTTCTAGTATTTGCCTTGTTTTATTCAGTCTCCTCGAACTTTTGAAAGATATTAGTAGCATGCAACCTGAAGAGGAGAGGGGTACTGACAAAATGAATTCTGACAAAGATAATTGTGTGAATCCTTTGTAGCTCAGCCCTGAACATGGCTCCACACTGTCAGTTTTTATTTTATTCAAATCCTGGAGTCAAACATCTGCCGGCAGGTGAGGGAGTGGTGGGAAATAAAAGCAGGAGTGGGGCTGCAGGCCAAAGGCAAGACTGAAGCCCCCTGCCCCCGCTTCAGGAGTCTTCTGGGGATAGGGTCATAGTGCTGTGCCCCAGGGCTTCCTTTGGTCAGGGGACCTAGGCAGTCTCTGGGCTGGACAGACAGACAAACGTGTGAAAGGCTTAGGGGACGTCCTCACTGGCACTGGCCGCCAACATGGGAATCACAACCTTAATGAACATTAAATTTCTTGATGAAGCAGGCACGGGCTTGTCCCGATGGGTGAGAAGAGGGAGCCACTGGCAGGAGGGGGTACGGTGACCTTGCAGGATTGCTTTGTAACCGGCTCTCCTCAGGGCTCCCTGCCATCATAGCTGACAGGGGTCTCTGGGCACCGCTGCCCTCAAAGCATGCCTCTCATGTCCAAATGCGTTCACTCCAAATTTCCAGCTCTTGTTCGTTGGACTGAACCCCATCACCAAGGCTTGTGGCCTCTTTGGGTCAGGAGGCAAGTGTCTGCAGGGTGCTAGGTGCAGGTGTTCCCATGGATGGAGCAAGTGACTGCCTCTTTGTCCTTTCTGGTCCCTCTGCTCACAGTGACCTTCCTCAGTGTCTTAGTTTTTACTCTGAAATCCAAGTCATTCATCAATACCTTACTCTGAACCTCAGAATCCTTTTCAATACAGTCTCCAAGCAACGACCATGGAATTGAGAGCTCTGGCAAGTGAGATGAAACATACTTACCATCCCTGATCTAGACGAGGGAACCAAAATTTAACCACTGTTAGTGCTTTAGTGAAAATGGAATTTATTTACATGTAACTTATGCAATGGGTATCAGACATTGTTCTGGTTCCACTTACGACAAAGTTTTCCAAAGATAATTATCCAAAGATAATTGTTTGGTGATGAACATTTGCTTCTGTGTGTGATGTTCTAGATTATAGCTTAGAAGTAAGGGCCAACAAAACCCCACTCTCCTCAAAGTCACGTCAAAATCACCTCTTAGCAACCTATCATTTAAAATGCCAAATTCCCACTGTAGAAGTGCAAACATGTGGGTAATTATGCCCTAGCAATCCCTGCAGAGAACAAATCAGTTAAACTAGTGAACTTGGCGCAAACCCTCACTCAGGCAATCCCCATAAAACTTGCTTTCCATAGTTAACTGAGGCTTCTCCTTGCTTCACTGGGAAAACACTGAGGTGTTGGAGGGGAGATATTTATTACAACCAAGGACCCTGAGATGGCCTTTTGAGGAAGTGAGATTAGTTGGGACGATAGACTAGGTACATCTGTCAGCCACTTAGTTCTCTTTGTTTCCATATTCTCTTGTAAAATGAGGCACTGTGTCAATCATACATATGTGTGGGTGTATATATATATATTTATATACATATATTTATTCACATTCAATAGATGATAGATGCCTGAATATAACATATATACAGATAAGAAAACAACTTATTATATACAGGTAAGGAAACATCTCATTTATTATGTCTGTTTCTTTTACAAATTGAAACCATGTCTCTTACTTAAGAGGAATGTAGAGCAGAGCTGAATAATAGAACTTCCTACAATTGATGAAAATGTTCTATACACAAGACAATAACCACTAGCCACATAGCTATTGAACATTTAAAATATGGGTAGCACAACAGAGGAATTGAATTTTAATTTTTATGAATTTGAAATCAAATGTAAATAGCTGCTGTGGTTAGTGGCTACTGTATTAACAGTGAAGCATAACATAGCTATTAAGCTTCTCAGCAAAAACATACTTGTGGGGGCCTCCCTGGTGGCTCAATGAGTTAAGTCTCAGCCTATGAAGCTATCGCAGCCACTGCAGGACGAGTTCGATTCCCAGCTAGGGAGATCCCACATGGCACAGCAGACCTCTCCTGCCTTGCCCTCTGCTCTCCTCAGCAGTGTGCTTCAGTTGATCTGCCTGTTCTGCTCCCTGCTCTGTCTCTGGTGAATCCTCTCACCACTCCACACCTCTGGCCTACACCCCAGTTCTTGTATGCATAAATAAATAAATCTTTAAAAAAAAACGCACTTGTGGCTTTCTGGTGGAGCAAAATGTGGTAGGATGGGGAGAGAACTAAAGATCATAGAGACAAAGGAAGAAGTTTAATTAAATGTAACTGGAGAAGTTAGAGAGTGTGTGTGTTTTTGTGTGAGAGGGCACCAGAGGTGACATAGACTGAATTGTGGACAGTAGGAGGCAGGGAGAAGAGGGTGGCTTGGCATTGTCAATATTCTCATGTGGGGTTAAAGAAGGCAGGAGGTGGTGAAGAAGCAAGGATCAGAAAGTTCCATGTCTTGGCCACCAGAGGGTCCCACAGACAGGGCACAGCTTGGTTGCTGAGGTGAGAAGCCAGGGATAGGTGGTGGGAGGGAGGATGAGCCTTAGAAAAGTCAGAGGAATGGGGGTAAGGCTCGGGACTCTGTGCTAAGCCCTGCTTTAAGTACTTTACAAATAACAATCCTATGAGGTATGTGAGTGCTATTTTATCAGCCCCTCTTTCCAGATGGGCAAGTCAGGCACAGAGAAAATTGATCACTTAGCTAAAGTCACAGTTATTAAGTTCCTAGTTAGGAAGTAAACTGAAGAGTCTGACTCCAGTGTCCATTATCTGGTGTGTGTGGGGAGCCTGCCTCTGTGTGGTTCTAGAGCTCTGCCTAGAATGTCTAACTACACCACCGCTCAACTGGGTTGTTTCCCAGAATCCATCCGCTGGGAAGGATTACATAGAATACTGCATTCCTTTTACTTATTTTGGCCTAAGCCACTTTGCATTTGTTCTTCTTCCATATATTTGACAAATAAACATGGAACATGCCTTGTGTCCAGGCTGGGACTACAAAGAATGGAAGGAGCTTGCCCAAGGGCATTTCAGCTCAGCAGGGGAGATGGGAAATGAATAGAAATGCCTGCCACACAGTATGGGAGTGGGTTGTCTTGGGACAAGGACAGAAACAGAGGAGAGAGAGGATACTAACTGATGTCTAAGTCTTCTTGGAGAAGGGGCCTTGGAGCCAACCCTTGAGGACCAGGGAGCATTTGAACATGTCCACATGTCTCCACTTTGGGCCTCAGCTCCCTTCTGCCATGCGCTGACAAGACATGTTGCTCCTGGGAGGATGACCTTTTATAGGAAATTCAGAGCTCAAATCATCCACTGTCCCACTCCCTCCTTGGTGCTGGGTCTCTTGGGTGTCACAACCTGGTGAGCTGGCCAGAACAGGCGATTCAGGCTACTGCTGTCTCCTCCACACACTGACCTCCTTCAGACTCGCAAGAACAGTGAGAGCTTCCCTTGGAGTCCCAGCCTTCAGCACAGGCCTTGGCCACATTCTGGGCACCTGGATTCCTTGGAAGCCGGCTCTCAGAGCCTGTCCAGCAAGGCTTGGAAGCCCAGGTCCCTGCAGACCTGCTAGTTAATGAGTTCTGCAAAAACTAGGTCTGTCTGTAATCGAAATGGGAGTACAAGGCTCGCATGGTCTCCAAATTAATTCCTTCCTGTTAGAAAAGGAACAGGGAAGAGTTTCTGCTGGTGCCTGCAGCATCCACTGAGAGGTTCTGTGTGCCATTGTTTGCTTTCTGGGGCCCGTTGTTTCATCACTTTAGCACAATCTGGAAAACACTCTTCAAATTTATTGCTTCTGTCTCCTGCTGCCACACTGAGGCAGTTGTTAACAATGTCCTCTGCCCACCCCAGACCCCTCTCCTACTTAAATGCTGGTCTGTGGGCCAAGAGAATATTTCATGACTGCAAAGTTTCAGACTGGAAAGTTCCTGTTATTTTATTCCCTTCTTATTCTTGCCCAGTTTCCTTCCACATGGGGACAGGTGGGTATAAAATAAATGAAACTGGAATTATAAACTCAAGAAGACAGGTCAGGATACAGGAGGGAAATTGTGTGTGGTCGGAAATGTGTCCAGGTCCCTGTGGATGTATGCTGTGAATGCTCCAGGCTACTATATGCCAGTCCCTGGCCCAGTCTTCCTCCACATGGTCTGGGAATGGTCTGGGAATTTCCTTCCCATTGCAGTGGTCTGAGTGCCCTGACTGAGAAAAGAGAAATTCATCAAGGGGACTTATCTTGGCAAAGCCTTCAAGAGGCACAGGCAATGCCAGTTCTAGGCATTGTCTTCACTCAAATTCCTCCTCCTCCAGGAAGCCCTTCTTGATGACCCTTTCTCAAAACTGCCCTCAAATTCCATTAAATGTGGTAGTGGTCTAGGGTGCTCTATGCATAATGAGTTCTGTTTCTAATTTTGGTGGTTGGTGACTTTCTGTGCAGAGAACACTCTGGGGACATGTGTGCTCGAGAATGACTGTTCTTCCCCTAAATGCTTGCTATGTGACCTTGGACACATTCCTCATGTCTCTGATCCTCAGCACTCCAACTGCAACATGGGACGGCAAGACTTATCTTACAAGGCTGTAGTGAGGACTAAATGTGATCCCAGCTCCATCCTCTCTGCCCTGAAACCCTTTGTGCCCACTATTCTCAGGACACTGGGGTTCTGGAGTCAGACTGACTTGGTTTAAATTCTGGTTTCACTATTTTCTAGCTGTGTCCTGTCACAGTCTCTCTGTGCTGTATCTACACATGGTGTTGATAACCCCTCACCCCTAACTCATAATGCACTTGTTTCAGGACAAAATGGGACAATACATGCCAAATGCTTCACACGAGCTGGACTCAGAGCGAACATTCAAGAGGTTAGCTGTTGTCATTACTAACACTGTGAGTTTCACTTAGAGAGTACTCCAGCCTTGTATAGTACCCAAGGGCCAGTGAAAGTTGAGGATAGAAAGGAAAAGACAATGTTTTCATCCTAAGCTTGGAGCACTCTCTAAATGTCATGCTCAACACTGTTGCCCTTTGTCACTCAGTAATGATTAGGATGCGATACAGTAATCGGAAGACATAGGCAGAGGGGCCTGCCTCCTCCAGCTATCACAGCCCCCTCGGCCTCCCAGCTTTTCCAGGCTCTGCCCGATGCGGTGAGCTAGAGGTGACAGTCATTCACCTGCTGATAGCCAGAAATTTAACCCAGAAGGAAAGAAAATCCATGGCTGCCAGCTCACCTGCGGTCAGGAGCAATTGCTAGTGAGTCAAGGTCAATGGCCAGATAGACAGAGGCGCCAAGGGAAGGGTTGGCACCTGCGGAGGTTGCTGATTTCTAAGCCCAGGGTGGTGGCGGAGCTGCGGCAATGTGCTGTGGAGTGATGTCCTTATCTCCAGGCTGTATGGGCAGGCCTGCCCTGCTCTGGAAAGACTGGCCCAGAGCCACATCCAGGTTGGCATCTATGTCCGTGTCTGTGGCTAGCCCAGCTAGATTTTGATAAGGGCTCCTTATGTGCCTGCTGACCTGGGCCAGTCATGTCATGTTCAGTCTTGCCCAAGACGCAGATGCCGCATTTCCTCACCACAAAACGGAGACAATATCAGTCCCGTGAATACCAGTCAGGATCATCTAGGTTGTGCTGTGGTAACCAGCATCTCCCAGGTCTCAGTGGTCCAACGTGGCCCCAAGCACATTGCCAGCCTGTCCTGGACCAGTCAAGGCCACTGGTCTGAGCTGTTCTCACTGTCAGCCTGGGGACAGAATGACAGAACCATGTCATATGGAACACCGTGGTCTCCTGAAAGAGGGAGTGAGAGTGGCAAGTGGCACACTAACTGGTCAGCCTCCCTCCTGAGGTGACACAGCTGCTTACACTTCCTCGGTCCAAGTGCCTCACCTCGCCATATCTAATTCTGAGGGAATGGGCAGATGCAACTCTACCAAAGTGCCTGTCAGGAGAACTGGAACCCTTTGGTGAACAGCAAAAGGTGATCCTTTCACCTGCTGGTGTGGCTTTGGGAATGAGTTCAGGTTCATGATGCGTTTAACACAGGCACTCAGTACGGCCTGCAAGGATATCAGCGAGGGACAGCACTACTATTACCATTATGTGTTTAAAGGTAGGGAAGTAGAGCACAGAGAGGCTAAGTAACTCATCCCAGGTCACACAGGGAGGGGCTAGGGATTCCCCAGGGCTTGTATTCCTACCCCATGCACCAGGACCACCCTCAGAACGCCAGGCTCACTCTGAGAGCCAAGGTTGGGTCCAGATGGACATAGTGTGCCCTTGAGGAAGACCCAGATTGCTGGGAAATCGTTTAGTGAGCGCCACATATGTGGTCTCCTTGAATTCTTACAGTTGCCCTGGGGTGGGGGACTATTATTCTCACAGCTAGGGTGTGGAGACTGAGGATCAGAAGTGTGAAATGCTTTGCTCCAAATTAAAGGTTGGTGGTGGGTGGAGCAGGGACTCCCACCCTACCTGCTGAACTTGAAAGCCTTGAGCTCCCCTCCACCACACACTGTGCTTGTGCTCAGCAGCCTCTCAGAATCTTTCATCAGGGACAGGCCTGGCAGTTCAAGGGGACGTGCATGAATACAGAGGAGCCTGGGGTGGTGGGGGGAAGAGAGACAGAGAGATCGAGAGACAGAGCTCCAGCCAGGTGGAGATGGAGCAGAGAGGTCTGTTCAGGGTCATCATGGTGCTGAGGGAGAAATAAGGGGAGCGCCTATGGGGATCCCCAAGGAAGCAGACATGCTTTTAGTTGGTAGGATCCAACAGGCTTCAGGAAGGAGGCAGCATTTTCCCTGTGCTTTCTAGCTTGGGTTGACTGAAAACATAGTGGAAATTGTGGAAGAGGGAACCATGGGGGCAAAGGTTGGGGGGTCAGGACTGGTGCCTGGGGAGCCACAGTATGGGCTGTGGCTGGGGACCGGAAAGGGGGACTGGAATTGGGTCTGATGACAGCGAGTGCACCAGCAGGTACACAGACCAACTCAGGGGCCACCGTCGGTGTCCTAATTGTAGTTTAGATTGTTTATTAAGACATCCTGGCAGATGGCAGCAAATGTCTGCAGAAGGGGGTGCTGAGCTGGCCATCTCTGCCCCCAGAGGGCCTTCCCCTTCTCTGTGCTCAGGAAGGCCGGGCTCCTTGGCTGGTATCAGCCAGGCTTCCTGTCTAGCCAATGGGAGTTGCCACCAAGACATCGCTGGCTGATATTTGTTCCTTCAGCTCCTTTCCTGTGGGCTTGGCTGTATCTGTGTTCAGAACAGAGCTCCCCTCTTGTGTTCGGTGTCCCGGCTACAGATTCAGCTATAGAGGTGCTTTCTTGACTGCTTTCTCCTGCTGTCCCTTCTGGTGCAAGGGTGACAATGGCTCCTCTCTGTTGCTAGTTTCACCATCCCTTGCTGGTTTTTCATGTCCCTGGCCACACCTTAGTAAGCAATCTCTTCTCTAAACTCTCTCCAGTCATCCTTCTGAGTGAGCCATCTGTCTCCTGCCAAAACAGAGCTCTTCCCTAATCGACACAAAGATGCCTTTTGATTGGCAGCAGCTTCAGAAGCCTTCTGACCTTATTATGCAGCATTTGGGGAGGATATTACCATCAGAGGGGTTGGGAACAACCTAGACCGCATCAGACTCAGACCGGGTGTCCGAAACAAAAACCGCAGGGACAGCAAGGGCAGCGTGGTGAGATCTGCCTCTCCCCAGAATTCTGCCCCTCACAACTCCCGTGTGCAAGCTCGTAATTCTGAGATTAGTTGCATTCTGTAAGCTGGGGCAGGAGGGTGGGCCAGGAGAGGCTCAGGGTTCCATCACAGTGACCTCAGGTACCTCACTGCTGCCACCTGCAGGTGCCCCCTTAGATTTCCAGCTCTCCGAGGACAAACTGGACCCTCACATCTCTGGCTCTGCCAGAGCAACCCACAGGGAGAAGATGGGAGTGGGTTGTACAAAGAGAGACCTGAGCTGATTGGAGGTGGCTTGAGTTGACCTGAAAATGCCATTGGGGGAACCCTGGTTTCCTCTGAAAGGTATACCTGCCCACATCAGAGAAAAGTCTGACTTAAATGGATTTTAGAAAACACCATTTTATTCTTTTTCAAAATGTACAGCAAGTAATCAAGAACATTCCTCCTGAGTCCAGTGCTATTTCCTCTCCAGTTCACTGCCCCTCAAGCCAAATCCCAAGTCTGCTTTAATGAATATAGAAAACTCACTTGTCATTAGTTGGACAAAAGCTAATGGACTGGAGTCCTTGAGGACAGTGGGTCTCTTCAGGAAATTAAATACTCCCCTTGCAATCTTGAAGTCTATGTTAAATTGTTTATCAAACCCTTCCTTCCCAGGTAGCATTAAAGGTGAAATTTCCCAAGTTCTGGCCATTAGATCAGAAATGTTATTGAACTGGAGACAGGCAGAGGAGGTCATTTAAAAAGTGGTTTTGTTTTGAAGAGGAAAAAGGTATATTAGTTAGGGTCTGGGAAAAGATCCATAAATATACTTCACCTCTGGTGTCATTCTTACCTTCACTCATGGCAGACATTACTAATCAATCATATGCTCCCTCCATTAATTCAAAACAAAGCCTACTTGCAAGCCAGGGCCTAGGGGAAGTGGGTCTCCATGATTTTGGTAAGCAGGGAAAAAGATGCTTCACAAGGCAGAGGAATGAGCACTGGGCTGGGGACCTGGAACCCAGTTTCAGTTTGCTGTTCCACCTCCTTTTTGGAGTCTGGTTCCCCTTGTGCTCAAATAGGGATTCCTTCCTAGTCTCCCAGCTGAGGTCTCATGAGGATGGTCTAGGTCAAGGTTGGAGGAACTCCTCGGGTGGTACAGTAATGCCAGGCCAGCTAGCTGGATTTGGTTGTCCTGGGCACTGCCATTCAGTGCACACAGACCAGCTCTCCAAGGAGCTGAGCTAGTTCATCAGGGACATCCTCCTGCTGGGCTACTGATGTCTGGGTCCTGTGACCACATGTGGCCCTGGGGTGAGCAATGTGGTTTGGGAGAATGGATCCAGGGCTTCTAGGGCAGGTTCAGAGAAGTACAACAATGGAGCGTGGGGGATAGGGGAGTATCAGGGAGATGGGACCTTTGTCCTAAGTGGCAGCAATTCATTATCCATTCATTCATAACAGTTTTCTGTCAGGTCCTCACTAGAGTCTGACAACTCATCATCAGCTCAAGTTGCCCTTCTATGACCTTGCTGTCTATACTGTGGGTGTGATCCCTTAGGAGAGGGTATAACTTTGCAGAAAGGTCTACCTGTGTGTCCTTGAGCAAGGAGGATCAGAGTCACAGTTTCCTTATCCATGAAGTGGGGTTCATAGCACCCTTAGAGGATTCTCTTGAGGATTAAATGAGCTCATACATGTATAAAAATGCCTGGCACATAGAATAAGCACTCAAGGAACATTATCCAACCATTGAATATCAGAACCAATCATTTCCCTGCAAATGCTTTCAAAAATGGCATTCAGTGCAAGTATCCAAAAGGAGGGCTTTTAGAAAAATGGAAACGTTTTTATATTTGTGCAGGGAGAAAACAAATATTATTTGCCCTAAAACTGTGAGGAGCATGCTAAAGCCTCAGAATGAGGCTGTTGAAAATTGAATAACTTCACTTGTAGATGTTGCATCAATTTCATTCAATTTGTAAGCACTTGTCTCTGTTCAGGGGGGAAAATGAATTCAGCTCAGTCAATCAGCCTGTTCCTGGGTGGCCTGGAGGATGCCACCCTCTCAAGGGCCAGGAGTCCCGTGCCTCCTGGAGCCGAGTGACAGGACCTTGATGGTTTTGCAGTGAGTTGGAAATAGTACACAATTAATCTTTGCCTTGCTCTTTTTTGCACTCCCAGGTCAGGAACCTGCAAGGAGCCGCTTTGAGAAGATGTCACAATGCCACGTTGGGGCGCGTTTATACCTGGACCACAAGTGTACCCTGTGGCTGGGGAGTAACACATACAAGGTAGGGGGCGTGTCCCTCCAGGACAGGCAAAATGCAGGGCAGGAGGATTCCAGGAAACAGCCCCCGTTTTTCTTGCTCTTTCCCTCTTACCTGTGTTTCACACCACTTAACCTGAATTGCCCTGAGCATGGCCCTGTCCACAATTAAGCACAGAAATATGACTTTTGGACATGCATATTGCCATGGTGTGATCTAGAATGAGATTTCCAACACTCACCTTGTCATTCCTGCCCTGCCCTGCCCCTCAAGTAAAGGTTAAACCAGAAACTTGAAAGGAAAAGCGTCCCTAAACATGGACACTGATTGAACTGACTTCCTGTAGCTCCTGGCCATCCTCTTTCTCACTCTCCCCCCACCCCTTTGAGACGTGCCCTCTGCCTGAAGTTCCGCTGGGACTCTTGAGTTAGGTTTCCACCACGAGCTTCTATAAATTGCATGTTCAGTCACAACAGTTGCTCCTAAAGGCATGAAGACATGCAAATGACCTATATTTCCTCAGTCCCTGGCCACTGGCTGCTGGGTAGCGATGGGTTGGTAAGAACACTTAAAATGAGGCCGAGACCCATGGCCGGGGTGGGAGTGGGGCCAAGTTCTGCCTCTGTTCTGCCTTACCGCTTTGATGAAAGGCAAATAGGAAAGGGGGGAGCAGGAGGAGGGGCTGGTGAGGGAATCCCATCAGTAGGCATTTGTGCTCAGTTGAGAAGACAAGACACGAGGCTCAGCCCTGCCAGCCTGCCGCCCCCACCCCCCACAATGGAACAAGCTCTGATTGTGTTAAATGTTGACTATTCTCCTGCCACAGCCCCGCGGGGACAGATTCTGGCAAAGATGATAGATAGACCTTGGAGTGGGAAGGCAGATGATGTTTGAAAGCACAGCGCCGGGGGAGAACCAGTCTGGGGCTTAGAGAAAAGAGCAGAGCACGTTTTGTTTGTTTTTGTTTGTTTCAGCTGGATCTTGTTCAAGGGAGGTGGCAGGGACATTACAAAATGCCCTTTTGGGTCTGCGGTGGAGGCTCAGACCTTGGGCAGCAGCCATTTAGCATCTTACCCAACAATTCAGAGACCCCTGCTCTGGGTCGGGCCTTGTGGGGTCTCTGGGGGTGCAGAAAGGAGTCAGATGTGGTCCCTGCCCCGAGCACTTCAGTCTGGGGGGGAGACAGAGCATGCGTAACATGATGCAGTGAGACTCCTGCTGCGATGGAGGGGGGACCAAGCTGGGCATGGAGGGAGGGGGCCAGTGATGTGCTTGTGCGCATGTGCATGTGTGTGACTGGCAGGACATGATGGGAAGGATTCCTACACATTGTGCCCAGAGGTGTGGGTAAGCGGAGGTTTCTTATGGATGGTCCCAGTGCATGGGTCTCATGCAGAGGAAAGACAGGGGTAAAAACTGGAAAGGAAAACTGGGGACTGCTTCATGGTGGGTGCCAGGCTTTCTCCTCAGGCAATGGCGAGACAGGAAATGGTTTTAATGAAGTGGGCAAACTGTGAGGAGCTGGAGTTTAGAGGGAAGGGTCCCTGATGATCAGGGGACTGTGTGAGGGGGACTCCATTCACTTCCTCCCCTGCCCTTAGGGCCCAGGTTACCTTTGTGAAAAATCTGTGGGGAGCCCAGGAGAATTCCAGGGGGCAGGGAGTTATCTCCTGCAGGACAGAGTAGAATGGGACCGTTTCACCCTTGGAGCATATTGCCCGTCTGCAGGCTGTGGTAAGGAGGCAGTGAAGGGGAAACCGGGGAGCTAGGATGAAAGGAGGCAGTGCAGCAGTGCAGTGGTAGAGCACAAGCTTGGAGAGCAGACACACCCGGCTTCCAATTCCAGCTTCACGGCTGTGTAACTTTAAGCATGTTGTTGAATGTTTCAATGTCCATCAGGATAGTCTAGGCTATACTGCAGTAACAAACAGCCCTAGAAAATAAGTGGCTTTAAATGACAGAGATTTATCTCTTGCTCATGTCACAAGTTCACTAAAGGTTTTTCTGGAGATGCCACTGACCTGGTCCTTGTCCTTGCTCTGTTCAAAATTGTTCTGTTTATCTTTTTGGAGACAAAACCAGAAAACCAGGTGAAAATGGTTTAAGTCCAAGATGGAGGTAGAAGACAAGGATTAAGCTACAGCCTCATGACCATAGTCAAAAGCATGTCCACCAGCCATGACAGATGCAGGCAAGGACAAACTTGAAAAAAGAGGGGGCATGAATCATTTTCTGAAACACCCAGACTATTTCTTTGAAATCTGCTGCTGCACACCCTTCAGCAGTTCTCTTTCCTTAGTTCTCCCCCATATAAGTCCCTGCTTCTCCCCAGTTCTGGAAGAAGATCTTTGTAGCATGAGCTTCCTTTTCAATCCTCAGCCAATGAATAAAACCCTCCACTGACTGAATCTTTGTTTTAATTGTCTTTCCTAGGCTTGTTCAGGTACTGGGTGGGCAAAAGAACCCAACTGATGGGTGATGGAGGCTCTCTCTTCATACAGTGCAGAGCCCAGGTCACAGAGACTTCCTTCCAAGACACTATGCAGAGAGCATGGAGATGCACTTACTGGTTCTTATATTTGAAACTGAAGCTAAATGGTTAAATTGGTTTCAGACCCTAAAGTAGAAAAGAGAGAGAGGAAAAAAAAACTTATCTAACTTTCCTTTGAGATTTGCTTTCACAGGCAGCAAAGCCTGAACCTTATCAACAAACGACCCAGCCTGAGCAAAGGAAAGTCACTAACCTTGAGCTGCATTCCAAGGCCAGCTGGAGACTGAGGCTGCAGAGGAGAGGTGGGGGGCTGCTCAGAGGCGGGGGCCCACCAATAGAAACTCAAAACTCGAGCTAGCTGAAGAACAGCCTCTTCATGCTTCATGTATGACGTGCCCTGTGGCCAGACAATGAACTTCAGCCAAGTCCACATTTCTTTGCCCTTAACCTGCTTTTCAGCCAATAAAATTTAACTCCTTTGTCCTCAACTCTGGTCCCCCATTTCGTTTCTTAATTGGAGAGGAAGATTTCAGTTTATCTCCTGCCTCCTTGCCAGTTGATTCACAATAAAGCTGATGTCTCAAGTCCTTTGTCATGATTTGATGTATGCACATCGGGGAGAGGAGCCCATTGTTTGTAAACAAAATGAGCCACTTCCATTCTTGCGTCACGCTAGTCCCGCTGTGCCTACTTTCATGAAGCGTGGGGAAGTGAGACCTGGAAGAATTGTGTGCAGCTTACATACACATGAGTCTCAGTGCACTTCTCTGTAAAATGGGAAGAAAACTACCAGGCTCAGATGGCTATTGTGAGTCTAATGAGAGAATGCGTGCAGAGGCCTAGGGGACATTCAGTCATACTCCAACAAGAGCCAAAAACAACAACAAAATAAAAACCCACGGTAGGCAAAAAAGACTATTAAGCAAGGTATTTGGTGCTTTTGGAATTTCCTAGACAGCATGGTCGATTTACAGGGAGAAGTGGCAGTGCCTGGAACAGCTGCATCTGGAGCTCAAGCTTGATTGGTAACTCCTGGAGCCCCAGAGCACCCAATTCCTGTCTGGGAGGGCTTTCCTGTCTCCATGAGTCTCAGGGTTGCGCTGGATGTTCTCAGAGGCAGCCTCAGACCTCTGCTCCAAGACTGTGCATTTCAAACACCGACCTAACGCCTTCGCTGCTGCCACTGGGCCCCATGGAAATAGCATTTCTATTCCAAGAATCAGTTCCCATTCATCACCGTGAAGCACGATACCTGGGGGGAAATGGTAACTGAGACTTTGAGAGTCTCCAAAGACAGGAATGTGTCTGTGCGAGCTGAGTAATTAGAGCAGTTTTCTGCACACATGCCCAATCTTTATTTAAGACATTTCACTTAAGTGCACATCTAAGTTATTCAAAAGTCAGATTTGAGACATGGGTATCATCACATTGTCTCTCTTCTCTATTTTAGAATAGTTGAATAAGCACTAATAACCATAATTGCAAATATTTATTGAGGCTACATTCCAAGCAATTGTACTCTGCTCTTCACTTGGAATAACTCCTTTAATTTCCGCAACAACTCCATATTCCTTCTTGGGCTTGATCTGGGAAACTCAGAGGACTTTCAAGTTGTTTCCCTATGAATGATTCTTAAGTAATGTTTGACGGGAAAGTGCTGAATAAATGGAGAGTATTTGATCCATGAGATTAAGAAAATAATTGTAGTTAATGTGTATATATAGCTTATTAAGTACCAGGCACTGTCCTAAATGCCGCTCTTATATTTGGTCACTAATTATCTCAATAACCCTGTGAAATATATATTATTATCCCCATTTTACAGTTGAGCTAATTGAGGAATAGAGAGGTTATAGAACTCTCTTGCTAGAGCAATAGCTGGTAGGTGGTAGAAAGCACTTGAAACTAAGTAGTTTGGCTCCTAACCACTACACCGTACTGCCTCCTGGGGTCTAGCAGCTCTGTCTTAAGTGACTATAAGGAAGTTTTTCACTGACTTCAACAATGGACCAATGGTGTACACCACAAAGAGACCTATTAGGACTCCACCGCAGAAAGGACTTCCCTCAGCTAGTATTACTCAGAGGTTCCTTGTGGGTGCCAGAAATTCTCAAGAACAGACTGGATCACCCTCTCCCTGAAAGGAAGGGTAGAATTCCTTCCTTGGGGGGTCAAGGTTGGCCTAGATGACCTCTGTGATCCTCTGACATGAAAATTTTAGGGACACGATTGTCATGACCTCTGAATATGATACAATAGATCCTTTCCCTACTTAAAATTGGGAGATGACGGAGCCACGTAAGACAAAAATGAAAGCCCAGGATGCTTTGCCAGAGCTCAGCTGTATCATTGAAATAAACTCCTAACATAGCTGCTCTGACACATGATAATGATGCAAATAATTGTTGTTACCTGGATGATCGATTAAACTAAGTTCACTTCATAGACTCTAAGAAGCGTAATTTTCACCAGTCAAACCACACTTTTATATTTGTCATTTCTAGCTTTATTACTTTACCTGATTTTAAAGCAAGGTTGAATTTGGTAGTTTTTCTTAATGCTTTGCAGAGTTTTCTCCTTTTTGCTGCAGCAGTTAGAGGATGAGAGGCTGGGTGGGGGTAGAGGCCTTTGGAGGTTGGTCACTCATTGGGTTGGGCCAGGAGAGCCAGGAAGAGGCCAGGCAACTGCCTGGACAACAAGAGCCGGAGGTGACAGAGACCTGTCAGAGGAGGAGTCAGCCTGGCTTAGGAGACCAGAGGGGCAGGTAAGCTGGCAGCAGAAGGTGGAAAGTCAGAAACAGCAGTGACCCCATGAAAGGTCCCCAGTCCCTTTGGAGATGAAATCCAGGGCAAGGGAAAGGAGTCAGTCATCAGGATAAGACAGGGCACACGTGGAGGAATGTTATGGATGAGACTTTGGGCCAGCAGCAGGAGACAGGTGCAGGCGGGTAGACGGGAATGAGTTGCAGAGATAAGAAATTGATGGTAATCAACGAGCCAAGACCCGGCAGAGGGATGCTAGGAGATCCTCACAGCAAGTCCAGACCAATATTAGCAAGCAAACGTCCTCCCCCTCCAGTTCTTACCCCTTCAGTGGTGGGGGGGTAGTAGGGGATGGGACGTGTTGGGTGCACAGGGCTCAGATTCCCATCCCAGGGTTGCCCCTGACTCAATGTACAGCCTTGGTAACACTGCTTCCCAGTCTGGCCTCTGCTCCTCGTCTCCACAGCAAAACTGGTCTAGAATCTGCTAAGACCCTCTCAGTTCTAAAACACAGTGGGGACAATCCTCAAATATATTTTCCCCTTTTAAAGGGCTGTCAGGTAGGTTAAACCAACTTTGAGAGTCTCTCCTCTGCACATGAACTGGAATTTTTGATTTATGGTCCCAAGAGCAAAGCCGTGCAGGCAGGATAAAATAACAAGCTCAGTTCTGCCTGGGAGGGACTGACCCACCACATTGTCAGCCCATCTGGTTCTTCAGGGCCTAGGGAGACCCAGTCTGGGAGACACTGAGTACCTAGGTCTGACTACAGAACAGAGCTGATGGTGTTGGCACCCTTGGGTGCATGAGGAAGACCTGTAGGTGCTTTCTTCTGAAGAGGAAGAAGAAAACAGAGAGGCAGGACAAAGAGCAGATAATAAAAAGCCATTTGCTCACTGTGTTTCTTTTTGGCAAGCTAAATGCTTATTGAAATTAAGATAAGCTTGACAGACTTTTGTTAGCCATTTTGGGGGCTTATCTGAGAATATCTTGCCTTGAGAGACTTCTATTACAACTGACTCCACAACTAATAATGTGGTCTCTGTCACTTAACTCAAAAGTCCCTACTGGACTGGCACAGTGAAGCGTTAAGGAAATGAAAAAAAATTTTTTTAACATATAGAGCAAAGTTTGATTTGTTGAGAACATTTCTTCAACTGACAAGTTACAAGCCATGTCTGAGCGGCCCACTGGGAACTTTCAAATTTTGAGCAGCAGTTTCTAATCACTGATGATCATTAGCATTTTAGTGAATAGATTTTTGATAAGAAAAATCTTTGCTCTGTGGGAAGGGAAAAAAACGCTGACATTTGATAATGCAAACAGAGTAGCAATTTTAATTAGGCCTCCAGTCCTCCTCAGCGGACCAAACATCGCACCAGATCCAGATGTTTCCCATCTTCTTGGATGTGAACTTAAGGCTGGTTCAAGTCCTTAGTGCTGGGTTCTATGCACTGAATGGGCCTCTGGGGTGAACAATCATAACCACTGTTTGCTGAGCACATACTATGTGCCAGATGCTGTGCTCTTTCACATGCTTTCACTCCCTTAGTCTTCACATTCATCTGATGAGATAGCTACTTTTATTATCATTCCCATTTTACAGATGAGACAACTAAAGTCCGTAGAGTTTCACTAACCCAAAGTCACCTGCTCATTGGCCCAATTCAGGTTGTGAATTGCTCACCTACTGACTCAGTGACTACCAGAGGCAGTCTCCTTCCACATGGGGACAGAGTGAACAAGGATGACACTGTGCTCTCACCCTGGCACTGTCAGAGTGTGGGACCAGTTGTGTGACCTCTCTTGACCTCAGTCTCCCAGTCTATGGAATGGGGAGGTGATCAGCCATGTCTCCTACACTGGACTCCGGGGTGCTCTGAGGAATGGATTACTGTCCTTAGAAGGATATGTTTTCCTCTGATGGAGCTAGAGTGACACTGTATCTTCTTTCTATTCATCTTAGCCCCACCATTTGGGGCCACTAAAAGAACTCTGGTCCTGTAGTCTTCAGGAATTTATAACTGGTTCTTGGATTTTCTTAATTTTATATTCTACAGCCAGAGACCTCCAATTCCTTTATATGTTTCCATATGCCATGACACTGAATTTCAATATTCTTTGTGGAAAATGTTTGTCATCTGCAAAATGGGGATAATGATGGTGATTGGGAGAACGAAATGAGCTGTGTGCTACTCTGAGAATAAGCCTGGGACACGCCATGAAAAAGAGAGAGGGAGAGAGAGAGAGAGAGAGACAGAGAGAGAGAGAGAGAGAAAGAGAGAGAGACAGAGAGAGAGAGAGAGAGAAAGAGAAAGAAAGAGAGGGGAGGGGACAGAATGGGAGGGAAGAGGAGAGAGAAGGGGGAGGGAAGGAGGGGAGAGAGGTTATTATCATTGCTTTTCCAATTTCCATTCTCCCCTTTTACTGAGTGACAGAACCGTGATTTTCATTTGGAGTATCAGAATGCCAACATTTCCCAGCTTCCCTTGCAAATGGGGATTGATCCATGAGGTATATTTGCAAACAGTGAACTGCTCAGATCTTATGAGTACCATGCCATCACTTTCCATAAATGCTGATGAGGACAGTGTTCCTTGAAAATCCCCAATCTCATCAAAGTAACTCTGAATTCTACTGAATTCAAAATAATCTGAATTCTACTACATTTGTCAACTTTACCAACTCTGGAATAAATGGACTCATTCATTAAGCAATCATCATTCTTCATAATTTGTTTGATGCACCTCCGGGTCATCCCAGGCCTCTGTGGTTTGTGCCTTTGTACTGCTGAGTGGTTTCCCATTGGGTGACTGTACCACCAGTTACTTATTCTCTTATTTATAGGCCTCTAAGCTGTTTCCAGCTCTTTTTTTTTTTAAAGATTTATTTAGTTATGCATACAAGCTGGGGTACAGGCCAGAGGTGTGGGGCGGCGAGAGGGTTCACCAAAGACAGAGCGGGGAGCAGAACAGGCAGATGGATGTAAATACACTGCTGAGCGGAGCAGCGGGCACAGCCGGAGAGGTCTACCCTGCCTTGTGGGAATCTCCCCTGCCGGGTGTCGAACTCATGTTGCCACTGAAGACAGCTCCACAGCGCAGCACTTAACCGCTGCGCCACCAGGAAGGCCCTGTTTCCAGCTTTTAACTGTTATGAATAAAATTTCTTCGACAATTTTTATGTCAGTCTTATTGTAGACATGTGTTTTAATTTCTCTTTGGCAAATACTAGAAGTGAAATTTATGAATCTTTGGGTAGATATGTGCTTAGTTTTTCAAGAAATTGCAAAATAGTTCTCAAAAGTGGTTGTCCCACATTATATCCTAAACTGCAATGCATGTGAGTTGCAGTGGCTTTACATTCTGTTCAACATCTGATATTGTCAATCTTTATTAATTTAGCCATCCTAGATGATGGTGATATTGTGATTTTGATTTCATTTTCTTGGTGATTAATGATATAAAACAACTGTTTATGCACTTATTAGTCATTTGTATATCTTCTTTTTCAGGGATTCAAGACTTCTTTTTTTTTTCAATTTTACTGCTTAACTTTATTACTGTTTTGTGGGATTTATATTTTTTGGATACAAGAATGTTGTCAGATAAATGTGTTGTGAATATTTTCATTCTTTGACTTGCTTGTTTGGCTTTTTAGAGGCATTTTTGATGAGCAGATGTTTTAACTTTGATCAAGTTAATTTTCTCATTTTTTTCTTTTATGATTTATGTTGTGTCCTTTCTAAGACACCTTTAGGTCACAAAGATATTTTTCTGTTTTCTTGTTTTTATTTTTACTTGCCATCTTGAATTGTAATCCATCTTGAATTTATTTTTGTTTATGATGTGATTGGGGTCAAGATTCTTTATTATACAGACGGCTATCTCATTTTTGCTGCACCACATGTCAAAGACATTTTCCTTTCCCCATTTAATTGCTTTGGCATCCTTGTTATAATTTTCAAGTGACAAAATTCATGTAGACTTGTGTCTGGACCTTCCATTTCTGTCTATCCTTTCACCAAAACCATACTGTTTTGATTTTTATAACTTTATAGTAAGTCTTAGAGTCTGGTTGGGCAAGTTTGTCATCATGAAATCCATTTTCAAGATTCTTTTTACTATTACTGGTTCTTTATCTTTCCAAATAAAATTTTGAGTAGGATTACAATGGGTCTTTAGATCAATTTAAGGAAATTTGACATTATAATAAAATTGAGTCTTCTGATCCATGATTTTTTTCAGTCAGTTTTTGACTTAACTTATTTAGTTCTTTTAAATTTCCCTTGCCATTGCTTTTTAATTGTGTGTGGAAAATTTTTATATCTTTTGTTAAATTTCACCTTAAGTGTTTGATGCATTTGAATGCTATTATAAATAGTATTTGTTTTTAATATCATTTTCTAACTGTTCACTCTAAAGTAAAAAGTACAATTGTTTTTTGTATTGACTTTTAGCATTGTGATATCTTAATTAATTTATTAGTTCTAGTAGTTTGTTTTCTTGATTTGTAGGTTCCTAGGATCTCCTATGTACATACTCATATCATTTGCAAAGAGACACTTCTAGTTCTTTCTTTGCAATCAGTATGACTTTTATTATTTTTCTTTTCTGATTGCACTTGCTAGATTTTTGCCTTTTGACACATTCCAAGAAACTCTTTGGTAAAAGTCAGTCTTTGGATAAGTCAGGATTTTTTACTTTCACAAAAAAGTACAAATAAATAGTTGCAAAACCCACTTCTATTTAGTGTTGATTTTTTACTTCTAAACTTAAGAACAAACTCAAGAATTTACCTTCAAGTTTTCTTCTTCTCATAGGCTGAAATTTTTACTTGCTTAGCACATATTAATGTTGTT
Organism: Scalopus aquaticus; assembly: GCA_004024925.1. Lineage (NCBI taxonomy): Eukaryota > Metazoa > Chordata > Mammalia > Eulipotyphla > Talpidae > Scalopus > Scalopus aquaticus. The sequence goes on along the minus strand of PVIJ01001015.1, from coordinate 136,479 downwards.
TACCAAGTACTTTTAGCCCTCCTACCTTCTGGGTATAATATAGCACTGCACTATCCAAATACCTCATAGTTAGGTGGGGTCATATGATTGATTTTAACCAGTAAGTGAGTGCTGAAATGATATGTGTCATTTCTGTACCAGGGAATTGGACTACTACTAATGCAGCATTCTCCAGAACTCATTTCCTCTAACAGGTTAACCAGTGACGTCTGGATGAAAACTACTCTATTTGCCTTCTCTTAGTGTCCTCAATGAGCAGAACCCCACACTGCTGACCCACCATGAACATTGAATTGAGATAAAAAGAAAATTGTGTTGTGTAGACCACTGAAATTTGGGATTGCTTGTTAAGTAGCATTCTCTAGTCTATCCTGACTGATATAACTTGTATGAATTACTAAAGGAGCCATACCTAAGCAAATGAGAAGTAGAGGAAATATAAGAGAACATACTGTTTTCTTTTTTGGGGTAAGAAAAAGTATATATATTCCTCAAGAAACCAGCAGTAAATCAGGGCCCAGAATCTTTTGGGTGTCTTGTATATGCTGATTCCTAGTGCCCAGATGTTTTTTAAAAAGTGTTTGCTTGCATTCAATTAAGCCAGAGTTCTCCTTTCAACTTGCACTCTGTATAAGTAGAAGCAAAACATTTCCCTTCATTCCTCTACTACCTTTTCCTTGCCTACAAATGGGAATGACAAAAACAACTTGTCCTCCAGAATTGTTGGGAGAAATTGTGCTGATTACAAAACGCTTTGCAAAATGTAAAATCCTATCTAAGTCGCAATTTTCTCCATTGCTCTGCCAATTGTAATAAATAAATATTGCTTTTAAAGCTGGCTCCTGGCTTGCTTTCCTGTGGCCATCCCATCAAACACTCCAACACGCCTGGGGTTATTGTCCACTCTGGATTTGCATGTGTGTGCATGGTATTTGTGTAATGCTGTTTATTGAGGAGTTGAATAAGCCCATCTTGTAGCAATAAAACTTGAGACAATGTCATACCCCATTGGAGAGGTGATGGGTCAGAACAACTTACTCACTACAACTGTGCTATATGCTCCCCTAGGGTAGGAAGGCTTCTTTCAGTCATTTCTTCAGCCCTAGTGCGCCTGGATTAGGGAATGTTCTCTGTGGTTATTAAAATTTTTCAGTACTTGGCCCAGCTTGGATTGAGGCCCTGCATTCCTAGTTCATGACATAGCCATGGGGAGAGTCCAGGAATACCCATAAACTATGTACCTGAGGATGGTCAAATTCCTGTTCACTGAACACTTACTATTGACCATGCTAAGAACAATGAAGGAATGTAAAGTTTCCTGACATGGTCTCTGACTCCAACATGCTCCCAGCTAATAAGAGACTTGGAGAGACATTCACTCATTTATTCATTCATTCACTAAGCTATTCAGTCTTGATTTTATTGATACTAATGCCACTAGTACTGACTGATGTTCCAGCTACAAATAGTCAAGCTACAAAATAAAGTTAGTCCTCATAGGAGCATACATTTTATTTATATATTTATATTGTTTTACATTTTAAAAGGACAGATTTATTAGGAAAGGAGCAAGAAAGAGAGAGGCACCTGTATAGTCACAGGTGGGCAGGAGAGCTGTCTTTGCAGCATATATTTTAATAGGGGGACAGACATTAGGCAAATAATTACAGGAATAAATGTTTTATTATAAACTATGATAACCACTGTTAAAGAAGAGTTTAGAGTGTCATGAGCCCAAGAAAACCAGGGGAATAGCCAGCCAAAGAAAGTCTTCTCTGAGTAAATGACCTTTGAGTTAGACCTAAAGGATGAATAGAGAATGACTCCAACTGGGGTGAGCTGGGGGAGAGGAGAACATTTACTATAAGACAGAGTACAAGACGGGCTACAAAAGAGGAACAGCTCACATGCTAGAGAACAAGTTTTATTGTTGCTAGGGGAATGAGGAAGGCTGTGTAGAAGAGGCGGTACTTGGGTTGGGCTAGAAGGGTAGGATGAACTCTCACAGGTGGATGGGGAAGAAAGAGCACAGAGACCCAGAGATGTAGAAAAGAGAAGAGGCAGAGGAGTCTCAGGAGCACTGTGGAGAGTCTCAAGTGCCAGGCTAAGGGACCTGAACTTCGCTGCTGGCATTGGACAGCACTGGAGATTTTGGAACAGGACAGTGATGTGATCAGAGCATTCGAGTGAGAGAGGCTTCTTTGTCCTCTACGGCCTTGTATGTATCCCAAAAGGATTTCAGAGCCACTGGCCACCCTGAACCCAGAGAGGGGTTCGAGTCTTAGTTTTTCTCTGCTCACAAGGAGACCTCTTAGAGTCTTGGGAAGATAGTAGAGGAGAGGCAGAGCATGGGGGACACTTGGGACTGCTTCCTCAGTGCCAAGAGAATTATGCGTGAGCTGGGTACTCAAAGCAGAGCAGTCCAGAGCAGAGGGCTGTGTACACCAACTATCCTGTCAGACAGGCTGTCTGATACTTTGGGGACTCCTTAAGGCACAAGGAAAAGAATCCCAACTCAATCTAACATAAGAACTGAAGAAATTAACCGACCAGTGGGACTTGGTACCTTGGCTGCCTCCTCCGCAAAATGGGGCGAGGCGCCTGCGGGCCTCCAGCCAGGGGTCTAGCTGATGATAGGCACAAGGCAGGGGACAGAGGGAGCAGCTAGAAGCTGGTAATTAATAAATGAAATGCCCTGGGACTGCCGCCCAGCCGCCTCAGATGACATATCTGTCGCGGGCTCGGCAAACCATTAAATGACCATTTTCTGACAGAACGACTTCCTCGCTGCCGCCACTGCTGCTGCTGAGCTGCCTTGACTTGCCGGGATGTATGTTCTCTCTGCACCCTCTTTTCTCCTGCCTGCCCCTCCCCCGTCACGACTCAGCCTCTGCCTTCCCTGCTGTGCCGCCTCGGGAGGAGTCTCTGACGGCTCTCCACCTCTCAGCATCCGGGAGTGTGTGTCTGCTCCTTCGTCTCTCTCTGTCTGCCTGGCTCTATCTCTGTGTGTCTCTGTCAACCTCTCTTCCCCCTCCCTGCTGGCATCTCTTTGTGGCTGCCTCGGTCTTGGTCTCTGGCCCTCTCTTCTCCCAGGCTCAACTCTCTCTCCCACCCCCTGGTCCCTGGCCCTCTCATCCCCCTCGCACCCCCCTCCTCTCTGTCTGTATAAGGTTTAACACCCCCTCCCCCCTCCGGGTGTCTGCCTCAGCCTCCCCCTCTGTGCCTCCCCCCTCCCCGCTGCCTGACGGCTCCAGTTCATTTCTGCCTGTTTAATTGGGCCCCGGATGAGTTTGGTCGACAGGGCCATTCATCATGTGGCCGCGGCTGGCGGCGGAGCCCGGGGGAGCGGGGCTGACAGCTCCGCCAGGCTGGGATGCGGCCTGCGTCGGGAAGTTCACATATTTGGGCATTAGTGCAGCTATTAGTTTAACAAGCTTCGTTTATCCTTGTCACTACCACTTCAGCTTCCCATGTAATCATTTGAAATGTAGATTACAGCCAGACAAATGGGACAGCGCTAGACGCGCAGGGTGGAGGGAGTGACACGCTGCTCGTTAGGGCCGCCTTCCCAGCCCCAGCCTTCCCAAGCTGGGCTTTGATTAGCTTAATATTCACATGATTTCAGTGGGAAGCACCAGTCACCTGTGCTGAGCTCCTGGCACTGGGTAGAGGTGCGCAGAGTGCACCCAGATCACGGTCCAGGTCCTGCCAGAGTGGGGTCCCTCTGGTCCAAAGACCACCCCATTCTGCCAGGAAACGTGTTTGTGGCCAGGGCCTCAGAGCCTGCCCCTGAAGCAGCTCCATAAGGTTTTCCTCCCAGAAGTCTTCCAGTCTCTGGTTGCTCCTCTGGTTCTGATTTCGGCAACCTGGGCCCTGATCACCGACTCCCTTTTTGACCCGAGCAAGGTCTGGCCTTGTCGTGCCCCAACCAGAAAATGGGGGGTTTCAGATTAAGTCACACGGACCCACTTTTCCCCATTCCCTTCCCTAGACCCCTCTCACCTTGGTTCCTGTGATGGAGCCAACTGGCCTCCAGCCATTTCTACTTTTCATCTGGTACACTGATGTCTCTTTTCAAAATGTAAACCTGGTTATGTCTGTGCCCTTCCCAAACTCGCATGGCCCTCAGGATGAGTCTTTTAGTAGGACTTGGGGAGGGGGAAAAAAGGTGGGCGGGGGCTCTACCACTGCCCGCTCTAGCTCTCGCTTCGCCTTTGGCTGCTGCGTCTACGTTTGTGCTCTTCATGTCCTTAGGCCCTTGGCAGTTGTCAAATGCCCCAGCTCTGTCTTGCTCTACTCTGGGGTTTGTGTAGGCTGTTTCCTCTGCCACGGACAGAACTCTCCCTGTAGCCAGCCCTCCAGAGACTTTTCTCAGACATTTCTTTCTCCTTCTTCAGGTTCTCCATTTAGATGTTCCTTGCTCTAGGAGTCTTCCCTTGCCTGGCCTCTCTACCCATCACCTGTCTTCCCGTGTGCATCTCAGAGCCCCGGGAAGTGCTCCTTAGAAGAGCACTCAACACACGGGATCAACTGGTCTATTCGCATCCATTACCGAACTGTAAACTCTGTGAGCACAGGGCCTACCTCGCACAGAACCTGCTTCCTGGAAGCTTCCCGACCAACTATTGTAGATGGAAGCTAAGCAGCGAGGCGCCTGAGAAGCCTCAGGTAGAGAGGCAGCCATTCCCCTGTGTTCTTCATGTAAGGGTTGCATTGTGCCAAGGTTCCTTTTTCCTGGCTCCCCTTCCCCCAACCTGCTGACTATGACCCCCCCACCCCGCCCCTGCCCAAGTAACTACAGATGGGTCAGGATCTGGTTCCCATTGGGAAGGGTCCTCTGAATTAGCCAGGGTCTTGGGAACAAATGGCCAGACCACTCAAAGGGGTTTGCCTTGAAGAGTTTAGAGATGAGACTATATGCAGAGGTGTGTGCAGGGTTAAGGAGAGCAGCTAGGCCTGAGGGCAAGGGGCATGTTGTTACCAGGGACTGAAGAAAGAGCTGGAGCCTCAGAAGAGGGACAGTCAGACAAGGTAAGTCTAGAAGGCAGTCACCACAGAACTGGGATTAGGCAAGGAAGGAATGGGGGATGGATCCTCTGACCTTTCTCTCATTCTCTTATCTCCACTAGTGCCTCCCACTGGCTGGCCCCAGTCGGAAGTCAGAGGGCAGGGAGTTTGGGGATGTGTCCATGGAAATCAGCTTCCTGGGTACAGAGCAGGACAGAGAAAAGGGATGACCTGGTGGGGGTAAGGGACAGGTGGAAGATACTCCCCTCAAATGCCTCAGGCTGTCCCCCTCGCAGGGAGGCCAGGACTACCCCAGAAAGGCCACAGGAAAACATATCTCAGGACCAAGTGGAGGTCCTCCACAGAGGGCTCCAGAGGGCATGGACACCATCGGCAGCAGTCTTTTACATCACCCCTCACTGTCACATCTCCCCGCCGGCCCAGCTGAGTCCTAGACGCTGTTTCTTTTTTCACCTCTTCCCCTGCTGAGGAGCTTGTCTCCGTTTTCTTCCTGACACCTTCTGAATAATGACACCAGACCTTGAAGCCAACGAGTCGTGAATCAAAGTGGTTTCTCGATATCATAAAAGAGATGTTCTAAACCCCAAACATAAAGATCGTTTTATCTTTATTAATAGTTTAATGCATCTGAGAAAGCTATTTGACATTTTTTACACCTCCAACTCTTTCCTTCATGCATTGCTGGTCAGATTACACCAGGGTTCAGCCACTTAAATCCACTTAATAACTGACTAAATTCTACACTGAATTTACATTGAGCTACAAGCTGATTCTAGGATACAGATGAATTTTCTAGCAGGGGAAAAAAAAAACCCACCACCAAAGCCCTGACTCCAAAGTTGTAAATATGCTTTAATAATGAAAAAGGAATTAGTTAAATTGTTAGAATTGATGTCATGTTTAACAGCTCTTCCTGATAAAGATGCTGCAGCACAAAGTGAAGGAATATACCTTGATTAATAATTGGGGGTGAGTTGTTTCACCTTTTTAATAAAAGTGTCACACTTGCAAGCACACATATGGAATTAATTGAAAACATGTGAAATTTGGGACACAGACAATAATTCAACTCTTCCCAACTACTGGCACATCAATGTATGACATTGTGAGGAGAAAGATTTGAGCATTAATGACATCTGAATTGGAAAAACATGTAATTGCATAATTGTTTCTATTACACGAGTGCGCGCGCGTACACACACACACACACACACACACACACACACACACACCACTACCACTGTCACCACTACCACATCACAAAAACAAATCCAAACATATGTGACTACATTTAGCGTACACAGGTATAAACTCTGGAGTTCAGCACACCACACACACAAACATACCCCTGCACTCCAGACACGCACATGCAAATATCCTTTTAATAGGAGACACACCTAGGTTTAAAGATTGTACACAAATACTCCCAAGCAAGCTTTATTGAAAAATCTGGGGGAAAAGAACCTGTTCTCTGTCTCTCCCCAACTTCCTGGAAAGAAGAAAAAAATTGTGACTGTCAGAAATTTGATAGGACTGTCAAAGACATATGGAAAAAACTCAAACAAACCATGTAAGTTGTGAAACATAAATCCCAATTCTATTTGTTCTGTGACAGTGTATAAACCACATATTTTTCATCAAGATAGAACATTTAAACCCTCCCCAGGTTCAGAATTGCTGGGGAAGTTGCCTAGTGTCCTGGCAAAAGGAGAACCAACAACTCTTGACTGGCCTGGGACTGAAGGAAAGTTCTGGACCAGGGACCTCAGGGCTTAACAGTTTCCCCTCTACATTTTATTTCCTTTTTCAATTTTTTAAAAGTATATTTTATTATTTTTAAGAATCATGTTTATTAAGGTAATGTTGTTTTAAAACACTGTATATGTTTTAGGTATACAAATTCACACTCTACAAATGTATGTTACTGTCCCACGTCCACCACAAAGCTCCAATAATCTTTTACCATAATTCACTGGGTTCCCTCCCCTGTATACACTCCCCTTCCCCTTACACTTCCCTTCTGGTAGCCTCAATTCTGCAATAAGATTTCAAGGTTTTTTGTTGTTGTTGTTTGGTTTCATCTGCTCCTTTTATGTCCCATGTATGAGTGAAATCTCTGGTATTTGTCTTTCTTCTTACAACTTATTTCACTTAGCATAATCCCCTCCAGTTCCATTCATGTTGTTGCAAGTGGTACGACTTCATCTTTCTTTTATAGCTGAGTGGGTATTCCAGGCTGAGATTGTGTGTGTGATATGATATATATCACATCTTTTTTATCTACTCAGCTGTCATTGGGCACTGAAGTTTTTTCCATTACTTGGCTATTGTAAATAGTGCTGCAATGAACATAGGAGTGCACATATCCCTTTGAAATAGTGTTTTTGTGTCCTTTAGGGAAATACCTAGGAGCGGGGTTGCTGGATCGATCATATGTCATATCTATTTTTAATGTTTTGAGAAACCTCCATACTGTTTTCTGTAGAGGTTGAACAAGTTTATTTTCTCACCAGCAATGTTTGAGTGTTTTGTTTTCTCCATACCCTCACCAACACTTGTTTCTGATATTTCTGGTGTGGGTCATTCTGACAAGTTCGAAGTGGTGTCTCATTGGGGTTTTTATTAGTACGTCTCTAATAAGTGATGATTAGCATTTTTTTCATGTGCCTTTTGACTATCCGTATATCTTTTTTTTTGGAGAAGTGTTTATGTAGTTCTGTGGCCCATTTTTTGATTGGAAAATATGTTTTCTTTAGCTGAGTAGTGTGAGTTCCTAGTGGATTTTGGATATCAGTCCCCTGTCAGATGTATGATGTGCAAAAATTTTCTCCCATTTGGTGGGGTGTCTTTTTGTTTTAATGACAATTTCTTCCCCTGTGCAGGTTTTTAATTTGAAGTGGTTCCATTTTGTTTTGCTTTTGTTTCCCTTACCATTGTAGTTGAGTTTCCAAAGACATCATCAAAGTTAATGTCATGGAATATATTGCCTATGATTTTTTTTAGTGTATATTATGGTTTCAGGTCTTACATACAAGTCTTTGATCTATTTCGAGTTAATTTTTGTGTTTGGTGTGAGATAGTGGTCTAGTTTTATTCTTTTACATGTGGTCCAGTTTTACCAACACCATTTGTTGAATAGACTTTCCTTTCTCTTTTGTATGCTCTTGGCTCTTTTATTATAAAAGTTTCTACTGATTTCTACTGTGAACTGGACAGTGCACTACAAGCAATGCAGACATGATAGCATGGCAGAAACTTTTGCCCATGTTCCAATATCCACTGTGTCCTTTTCCCCATAGTAATAGAATTTATATCTGGACAAATAGGGCCACTCAAATAAAGATCACATCCTCCAGTCTCCCTTGCAGCTAGGTGTGTCCATGTACTTCAGTTTTGGTCATGGCATGTAAGCAGAAGTGTCAGGTGCCAGCTTTCTGGAGCCTTACTCAAGAGCAGCTGGTCCTTTTATGTCTCCTCTGTGTTGCTATCTGGAATCCTGATCTGCCATCTTGGACCTTGGGAGATTGGGACACAGCCTCAGGAGGACCAAGAACAACCAAGAGTCTGGTCCTCCTTCAGTGAAGCTGCTGTACCAACTGCATTACCAACTTCCAGAGTCCAAGTGAGAGGAGATAAGCTTTTGTCTTGTTTACACCAGTTACCCTGGATTTTTCAGTTATTTGTAGGTGATCTATTCTGTTACAGGCAGTCAAATAAATACTTAACGATAGTTTGAAAAAAAATACCTATTCTTTCTAACTTTGCCAAGAAAACTTTGGACTTTTTCAAAAAGAAATTTTATTAAGAAACTAGATTCTCTGAATGAAAACATTTTAAATAAAGAGATGCATCTAGGGGCCTCCTGGTGGCACAAGGGGTTAAGTCTTGGCACTATGAAGCTAACCACAGCGAACCTCTCCTGTCTTATCAGCTGCTCTCCTCAGTAGTATATTTCAGTCAATCTGCCTATTCTGCTCCTGACTCTGTCTCTGATGAATCCTCTCACCACCCCCATACCTCTGGCTTACGCCCCAGCTCTTGTATGCATAAATAAATAAATCTTTTTTAAAAAAGAGAGATGTGTCTATATACAAGACATGTATATGCACTTTCATAATATATGCTGGATTATCTTTGGAAGAATAAGAAAGAAGAAGTGTGTTTATGGGAAAGAGAACAGGGAGCCCCAAGTTTAGGGTGGAAATAAGACTCACTGTCTATGTTTTTTGTTCTGTTTGAATTTTTAAACTGTATATATGTTTTTTTTTTAATGCAAAAGCTTAAAAATGAATGAAATGCCCTTTCATTCAATGCCATTTTACCCTTTCGAGGCCTCCCAGTCTCACCACTGTCAGATGAGCCTCTACGGTGTTGCCAAGTGGATACCCGGCTCCTCCGTGAGCATCTCAGTGATGGGCTGCCCGCCCCCTCCCCAAACAGCTTACTCTCTCTGTGGAAACGGAGAGAAATGACAGGTGTGCCAACTTCTCTGAAGCTGTCTCTTCTTCTGGGGGAGATGTAGACTCTCCTTACGGGGCTGTGGTGAGTGCACTGGAGTCAGCACTTCCTCACTGCTCCGCAAAGATGTCGATTATTATTACCACACTTCGTGTCTGCTCAGTGTTCCTGCCCAACCTACGACACTCACTAGATTCTGTGCCTGGGCGGGATGTCCTGATGTGGGCTTGCCTCCCCCTCCCAGACAGGTGCTCCCAGAGGGCAGAGGGCAGGAACCACTCCTGACTCACCTGCAACAGAGATCAAGAGGGTATTCACTGGCTGAAGGAAGGAGAAAACAGCTGGCACTTTATTTTAATGTGAGGAACCTGACAGCAGTTCCCAGTAACGCCAGTTGATTGCTGATTTTTACTGAAATTTCAGTTTTCCCTACATTCATCCTTCAGCTGCTTTGATGAATGCCAAGGTAAGATCTGACAACAGAAGCACCCTGGGATTCTGCCTGAAGGTACCAGTGAGTGCTTTCCTTATGAGGAGTGAGAAAGTCCCCTTGGAGTCTCCATCGGGCCTTCATTGCCTGCCTGCTGTTGGGTGCTGGGCAGCGGCACTGAGTCCAGAACCAGCGTACAGATTTGTGGGGATCCCACTCTGGGGTCACACAGCCTGGAGTCAACTCCACATTTTACCAGCTGCCTAGCTAGGGTGAGCTCTTCCTCCCCACCCCCCACCCCCCCACCGCTTAGTTTGCTCATAGTTGGTCATTTTGGCACTTACCTCATAGGGTTAGTGTAAGAATTAAAAGAGATAATGCATGTGAAATCAATTTATGAAGGAGTCTCAACTCTTTGAGGTATAATTTCCCCCCTGCTCCTCCAGTTCTGCTATATAGAACTCTATATGCCCCCTTTTCTCGTGGGGTGACAGGATCTTTATTGACATCTTGATCAGACTATGGAACTTTCTATTAACTTCCACGTATTAGAATCTTTTCATTCTGGGATTTAACAATCATTCCTCTTCTTTTTAAAAGTCCATTCTCAGACATAAATCAAAGCTGGAATTTTCTCCCCATACTCCAGAACTGACTGGAAATTTCTGTGATTCTGGCAGCCTGTAGAGAAGCTATTTGTTTTCTATTGCAACACAGCAAGTTACCACAAACTCAGTGGCTTAAAATAGCATAATTTTATTATCTCATAGTTTTGGTGGGTCAGGAATTTATTCATGACTTTGCTGGGTCCTCTCCTCAGAATTTCACAAGGCTTAAATCAAAGTGTTGAGACCGCAGTCTCACTTAAAACTCAGGTTGTCTGGTTGTTGACAGAATTTGTGTTTATGGAACTGACCCCCTAAGCTCCCAGAAGCTTCCCATCATCCCCTGACACATGACTCTTTCCATAACATGACACTGCTTTTTCAAGGCCAAAAGGAGAGCACTGGCTTCTCAGATCCCTAGATCCCCTTTGAAAGAAAACACCTGGTTAGGTAAGGCCCACCAGGATAATCTTGATTAACATAATGTCAGCCTATTAGAGACTTTTATTACATCTGCAGATCTCTTTCCCTTTACCATCACATCCCTCCTGATCCTGACTCCTGCCCACAGTTCCTGTACCTGACTCTGTTTTTCCTGTTCTTTCCCTCAAGCCCCTCCACAGGACACCTACCTCACAGCCTCCAGCTTTCAGATGTCCCCTCTCCAGGGTTCTAGCAGGACGGAATAAATGGTATCCCCATAATCCATAAAGCTCACCCATAGTTTTGTCCAATCTCCTTTCCTCTGCTGCAATAAACACAAGGACAGATAACCAAATCTGCTGGCCAAGCAGGTACCCATACAGGAAGTGACATTGCAGTCATCCCTTCTTGAAGATAACTCCAAACTTCCAACGATTTCTTGTAAAGCCTCCTTCCCTTGGTTTTAGAGAGGAAGTGACAGCTCTGCTAGAGGATGCCTGAACCTCCATTTTCCCCAAGCTGATCACTGCTTCCTCTTAGTCTTTGTGGTGTTGGGGACACTAGATTTTGCTGGATGATGCTGCTTAGGCATTGAATTACCGCCTCTCAGTCATTTAGAATTAACTAGATCCAGCTGGCAGAGGCCCCTGAACTTTTTTGCTTCAATTTGAGGTCTTTGCTGTGCAATTCTGAAACAACAGGAAAAATTCCTGAACAACAGGCAGCAGTGCCTGGGAGTCAGTGCTCTGTTATTGCTGATAGTATTCTCACAACTCAACCCAATGAACCCTGAATTTAGAAACGGGGCAGAAGAGCAGAGTGGACAGGGAGCTCAGCTGCTGCTGATTAACCGTGGAAATCCTTTAACTCTTCCAGGCCAGAAATATGCTGCTTCTATCATCTTGGTGACAGTTTAAGTGCAACTGAGGGTAGGACAAAGGTGAGAAGCAGGTAGTTGAGCTTGATATGCTCATGACATCCTTTTGCTTCAAACCATTTGTCCTTCACTGCCTCGAAGCGATAGGAAATGGAATGAAGCTGAAGCTGAAATTCTGTGGAACTCAGAAGATAAATGAAGATTCAGTCTGGCTAGCTGTACACCCAGACCCATTTCCTTGACTCTTCAGCACACAGACTCCATTAACCTCCCTTAAAGTTGGGTGTGGCCGCAGAACCAACTTCTGGTCAATAGAATGTGAGTGGAAATGATGTGTGCAAACCTCCAAAGTCCTGATCCTTCACATTTTTTCTTTCCTTTTTTGTAGGCTTGTTGCAGACAAATAACTTGAGAAGCCACATATTGAAGGTAGCAGAACCAAAAGATAAAAGGAGTCTGGATCCCCGAGTCTCCTCGTGGAAGGCTGTTTGCCTACCAGGAATGCCCACTTTTAATATTGACATGGGCAGAAAATTGGACTTAATTTTTAAGACATTGAAGTTATGGGGTATGTTTGTTACATCAACTGGCATTGCCTTTACTGATACACAAGTTGCATGGAAAATGAGGATATGAGTCTGCACCCACACAGCCCATGCTTTAAGAACTTCTTTTAGGACTTTTAGGACTTCTAGGAGTTATCTGTCGTGCTCTATAAAGTACACATAATGTTTTAATTCCACTTCACAGAAAGGTTTTCTTTCTAAAACCTCTTCAGGGGCCTTCCCTATTAAAAAAGTCCATTTATAGAAACTACTACTTAGCATTTTTGGAACTTGTTATCCTATTCAGCAGAGTCTAAGTCAGGAGGCTCTGAACTCGGACAATTACTGCTCTTGATTAACAACAAGAACTGATGAGTTGGCCTTTCCAGTGTGCTAAGCAAACTCAGCCAAGCAGAAAATATCACTGAAGGGGAAACAACGGGAAGTGATTTTCTTAGTTACATTATGAGCCGTCGTGATATTTACACATGTTTGTGGATAATGTGGGAACCTCTGCTGCTTACGCTCCTTCCAGATGACACGGATGGGCTTGAAAAGCCATCTTTCCCATTTGACCTGGACTGTAAACGTCATCCCGAGACTGCAGGCAGCCAGCCTAGTGGAAAACCACAGACCGGGATGTGGGCTGAACTGAGTGCCTGCTGGCCCAGGTGTGGCTGGAGCCCAGGTGTGGCTCATGTTGTCAGCACAGAGGAGTGTGCGTTTCCCTGCACTTTGCCAGAGCTGGATATTAAGAAAAAGATCTTGGTGAGGTTGAATTATGTTGTTTTAATTTTGGATTGGACATTCTGTGTCTTCATTTGTGAGTGATCTATGCAAGTCCTTTATCCATTTTTCTAACAGGGATGGTAGCATATTTCACATAAGTATATACAAACTTCTCATACATTAAGGGCTTGTACCTCTTCACATTTCCTAGATTCAGTTTTCCAAGTCATTGTCTTTCGCACCTTGTTAAATCATTTTTCTGTACATATAAGAGAAAACAAAATTAAGCAGTCAGATATTTCCTTTGATAGTTTCCCTACTTTTTAAGCTTTGAAGTCATGTTTCATATGGAGGTTTAAGATATATTCACCTCTAACCCCACTAGCTTTATTTAAATTTTTTTAAAAATAATTGTTCAATCCACTGGGGATTTATTTTCATGGAAAATATGAGGCAAGGATCTTCCTGGGGGTTCCATGGGGAGCTGAGATCTGGGACTCTTGCGTGGAGGGGTATGGGCTTGGTCAATAAGGGCAGACATCTGGACAGAGATAGAGTTGCCCACGCCAAGGAGGAGTTGACGTGTGAAGGACAGATCCAGGTTGGGCTTGAGTCCAGGGGTCTCTTTATTCTCAGGTGATATGTGGACTGAATTGTGTCTTCCCACCTCCCAAATTCATGTGTCTAAGTCTTAATCCTAGTACCTCAGAGTGACTGTATTTTGGAGACAGGATCTTTAAAGAGGTAATTAAGTTACAATGAGGTCATTAAGGTCACCCTAATTCAATCAGATTGGTGTCCTTCTAAGAACGGAGTAGGACACAGACAAGTCCTAAGAAGTCCACAGAAGGAAGAGAAGACACAGGGAGAGAACAGCCATCTACAAGCCAAGGACAGAGGCCCCAGAAGAAACCTACCCTGCGGCCACCTTGATCATCCACTTTTAGCTTGCAGAATTGTAAAGAAACAAGCTGTTGTTTAAACCACTCAATCAGGGCCATTGTTATGGCAGCTCAGCAAACTAATACAGGTGGCTGCCCTGGTAAATGTCCCCAGGGTTGGTCGGAAGTGAGGCTTGCAAACAAAGGCTCCCATCAGTCTGCCGCTGAGACCAAGCCAAGACTGCAATGTGAATTTTTAAAAGTTATTTTTAAATTGTGTATTATGCATATTCATTAAAGAAAAATCAGGACATGCAGATTAGCAAAAGAAATAAGATCACTGGGGTGCTAATGCCCCCAACGGTCCAAACTCACAGAGGCTGTGTCTCCTGCAGAGGGGGCCTCCCCTTGATTTGCTACCAGTGATGAGGCCCCCTTCCCCTCAGGCTGTGTAGACAGCTGCTGCAGAGGGTGCTGGGGAGGCCTCAGCAGAGCTAAGGCAGCCAGAAGAGCCCCTCACCCCAACACTGCACAGCTGGCCAGGACACCCAGAGGCTGCTAGCTCGGCAGGGCTGGAAGTCCATCTGCTCCCACCCTCTTGGCCACCTCCAGGGAGCGTCTTCAGCCTTTGCTTGTGCTCTGCAAGCTTCCTTCACCTCGGGCAACTTAATCTATTAGGAAATGACCTGAGTCCATGCTACCCTTCACCTTTGCCCCAGAGCCCAGGTTATCCTTTACCTTTGAGCCAGTGGCCCCCACAGACCCTCTAAAGGCAGGCTTGGGAGAAAGACCACAGCACCTCATTAAGTTAGAGATCTAATGATTTCACAACACACCTTCTCCCCACCCCCTGGGATTTGGTACACACTCTTCCCTCTACCTGGAATGCCTTCCCTTTCTACTTTCCCTAAACTATCGTATTGGAATCCTGCCCAATGCTCAAGAATTTGCTAAAAGGCCATCTCTTCCAAGAAGCAGAAGCCTTCTCTGAACACTGCTACACCAACTAGATGCAATCCTCCCCCTGAGCCTGTCTCCCTCCCTCCTGGCCTGCCCTACCCACAGGTGGCTCTGATCACGTGGAATTAAAACATGCACATCACCTGCCCCATGCTGCAGCGTCTTTGTTGGTTCATTTCTGCATCCCACCCTTCTCTTGGTCTGCTCAGGCTGCCAAAACAAAAATACCATAGACTGGGGGGCTTAAACAACAAACATTTATTCCCACAACTTTGGACGCTGAAAATCCAAAATGAAGATATTAGCAGATTCAGAGCCCGCTGAAGACCTAGGTCTCCTGTCCTCATAAGGCAGAATGGCTGAGATCCTCACAGCGGTATTTTTCTCACTGAGCTATCTTTTCAAGAGGGCAACGTACTTGTGACCTAGGCACCTGCAAAGCCCCATCTCTTATTAGGGCTTACTTTTCAACACATGAATTTGGGGAAGCACAGAGTCAGTACACCATGCTCCCCTCCCCTGGAACAGCGCTGACCTGGTTCAGAAGCGGCGTGTCGGCAGTTTGAGTTCCTTTTACAGTTGAGAAGACATCTTAGCAAAACTTACATTTGTCTTTTGGAAAAACTTTCACACAATACAAATAATTGTGTCCCTCAAAGTAAATATCCCGGGGTGCCGATGGAACTACGGTTCTGGGAAGTAAGGAAGGCTGAGAGCAGCACACCGACCACCAGGAGCTGGAGCTGAGATTGAGCCAAACCCTTGGAGCCCTTGTCCCTCTGCTTTCTCAGAGCCCTGCAGCAACCCTCTCCCCACAGGTCACTTGTGCAGCAGCCCCTCGCAGATAGCCTGGCTCTAACGGGCATCTGGAGAATGCATGAGCCCCCAGCAGCCTGCTTCTCTCCATGAGCCACTGAAGGCAGAGGCTGCTGGAGGCTGCCTGAGCAGGCTGCAGGGGCATTTCCATCTTCCTTGCTAGAGGCCTTTGTCCATGGCCTTTATGCCACTGTGTGTATTGGGGTGAGCCAGCGCATATACTATTTACTGCAGATTCTGGCACCTCACTTTCAAGCAGGCAGGTCTGAAACCTCTGGCCTGGAAGAACCAGGCGTGAGGGAAGGAAGTGCCTGCCGGCCTCGCCAGTTCCTGTAGGTTTGGGGTTCCATTTCCAGCTTCAAAATGTTGCCTCTTCTCTTTGAAGTTTGTGCCTTTAAGTCATGAGCATTGGGAAGAAAGGAGCTGGACCAGTGGTCTGCCACTGCCGCCTCTTTTTCTCCCTCAGGAATCACCTTCCTCACCATCCATTGCCAAAATGAATGGAGGCCGCACAGCCAGCTTTATTAAATATGAATGAGTCATAGCCCATGGCCCCTACGCGGTCACTCGCCCACTTCATCTCTGGCAATTACTGCGTTGCACACACTGTGCCAAGGGGCGCAGCGGTCCCTGTCTGCCCTTGCAGACTGACACCACCCAGCAGGGGCAGGGCTCTGGTCTGCAGCTGCCCTGCCCCCTGATGGAGAGCCACCTCTGGGCTCCATGCAGCCAAAATGCTCAGCTCTAAAGGCAGAGATACACGGTATCTCCCACAGAAAGATGATGGATTGTTGGGCTCTGGCCAAAATATGTGACTTTGGAGTCCAAAGACAAGGTCTCCTGGGCTCTGTCTGCAGGTGAGAGACATGTGGGTGGCACCCAGACGTTCAGATTCCAGGCAGTTTTATGATGCAGGCTGCATCAAGGTTAAGAGCATGCCCACGCCATTACCGAGCACACATTTGATGTGTGTTAGTATAATCCTCATGAGAACCCACTAGATTGAAAACTTCACGTTAGCAGGGTCTGCATTAGCCCTGTTCACTGCTGCATCCTCAGCGCCGAGGACAGAATGGATGCTCAACCACTGTTTGTTAAAT
Organism: Scalopus aquaticus; assembly: GCA_004024925.1. NCBI lineage: Eukaryota > Metazoa > Chordata > Mammalia > Eulipotyphla > Talpidae > Scalopus > Scalopus aquaticus. The sequence continues at coordinate 119,627 of PVIJ01001015.1, read as the reverse complement.
GAATGAAAGACGTGAGTGTTACTGACCATTTTGGAGCTAATGAAGGTGAGCTTAGAGAACTCAGCCAAGGTGCCATAGCCAGTATCTCTGTCTGTGCCAGCAGTCAAATCCAGGGTGGGTCTCAGCCGCTGCTCCACCCCTCGGAGAGCTGGCAATCTGCCTGAGGTCAGGGACTCTGCCCCCCTCCCCCCACTCCCTCCTCGCCTGCTGGGGCCCCATTCAAGGACAACACACCATTTCAGTTGTGTGGATTTGTTGTTTTTGTCACCAATACAAATATTTAGTATTTATGAAAATTCTAAACGCCTATAGTTATAAAATTTGTTCACACTTAGAATTTTATTTTTCAAAAAGGTTTAAAATAGTGCAAATGTTAGCGATAAGATTTTATCCTGAAATTTCAAACTCTTAAATATCTGGGTTTTTGCTTAGACTTTTTGTTTACTTTAAAAATTTCTTTTGATGTAACATGGATTTATAACATTATATAGGTTACAGGTGTAATGCATTATAAGTCAATATCTGTACATACTACATCATGTTCACCACCCAAATCAGGTGGAAGGAGTCAGCTGCGAAGTGAAGGATGGAAAGCATGGATTTGTTTTGATCCCAGTTTCATCTGGAGAGTCAATAAAATTCCCTGAAGCCTAAGTGGTTTTGTCAAAATTGTCGAAGACCATCTATGAAGTTGTAAAAACAAAGGAGATCGAATTCTTTTCTGAACTTAAAAAATTACTTTTATTTTAGGAACCAATAAAATTATGGCAAATATTTACAAATAATTATCTCACATAAAGGTTACATAAAATCAATTCTTCACAAGTAACAGTCACTCATGAAAAGACACACAGATATTGAAACTACGCCAATCTTATTGCAAGTTTCTCCAACTAATCTAAAATAAAAGTGTTGCAGTCAACCATTTAACTTAGAATAAAACCACAAATTCCAGGTTTGACCAAAAAAAAGAAGAAAAAATTAAAACCAAAATCCCACCCCTGTTTTCTCCCAAGTCCCACCCCCAGCCCTTGCCCTCGTCCCCCCCCCCAAAAAAAAAAGAAAGAAAGAAAGAAAAATATGTCCAACATCTTTGGCAAATTGGCACTGCTGTAATTACATTCAAATATTATTACACACAAAAGCAACACACGTCACTAAGAAAAAAAACCACCAATATTTCAAGTCAGTTATTTTCTACTAGAAAAAAAGAATACAAAACATACACATTTTTAAGAAGCATTTTTTTTCCAAACTGTTGGAGACAGAGCATCTCCCACTTTCAAAGGCAATTCAATTGTGGTTTCTTTTTTTGTTTTTTTTGTTTTTTCGTTTTTGTACTTTTTTTTTTTTTGTTACAAGTAAGCGTCTATGCAGGCATCACAAACTTTGGCGGATACAGTAGATATGTATTTCTTTGATTCTGGACGGTCTGTTCCTAAGACAAAGTCAATTGTCTCAAAGAATGAAAAGCAAAATCCGTGTGTCTTCCTGGCAGAGTTCCATTTGCAATGTAATCTGCGTTTCTACAAATACTCAATGTCCAAAGGCCACTAGAGGGTGAAACACCATGGCAGCATCTTCCAGCAAGAATCAGGGCAAAACCCGAGTCAGATTTCCACCCTCAGCCTGGGGAGGCCCAGAAGCTTAGACCTGGAAGTGGGGGTCCTCACTGCTTTCTACCCCACACTCTGGGGGCAGCTCCACCCAACACGGGCCTGTCTCTTCCTGAGCCCCAGGACTGGCTACTGCCAGGTCTGCTCACCTTCTGTGACAAAAGGTGAGAAGAGCAGGCAAGAACTGGCGAGAGGAGACTCAGCGCTTTCTCTGAGTTTCAAGTCTGTCTGAGGTGTAGGGGCATGTGTGCACACACGTGTGGAGGGGAACCCCAGACTCCACTGCTCTGAGCTTTGCAGGGCGTTTAAAATGGACTCGGGACTTATTTATTTTCTTTTTAGCTTTATAGCAATTAATTGGCTATTGATTGGTTGGAATGTTCAACTCTCCATTTCCTCAAATACAATAAAATAGTTTCATTAAAATGTATTCATGCTTGAAAATAAGGGAGCCATCAAATGGTTTCCTTTCTGTTCCACTTCAGGGAAAATGCACTGTTTGTAAATCAAAAATCCATCATCCAAAATCACTTTTACCTAATGGTGCTTTTTGGAGAAGATGGGGGACGTGGCCCCACACATGGTGATTTGGGGGATAAGGGTGGCCTGGCAGCCAGAGCTGCAGGATTGGGTGAGCCATGGGTGAGGCTGCAGCTTGGCCTGCTTCAGCCAGGAAGGGGGCATGTCACCCCTTCCCTGCTGTTTCGCATGTTTCCCTCCCTGTTACACACTCACCACTGCCCAAAGCCTAGGGGTGCAATTCCTGCCTGCTCTCTACCTGAGACCAACTCCATTTTAGAATTCATTGTGATTCCCTCAGTATAGAAAAAGTTAGATTTTCTCCCTGTGCCCCTTGGGGGTCTAAGATGTGGGATGAAGACTATCTAGACTTCCTGAAGGTGTACTTTTACCCCCAACTCAGAGATGCACTAAACAGGACCCCTGGGAACACGAGGACTGAAAGCCTAGAATGGCAGGGATGTGACACTGAGATCTCCTTTGATTTGGGGGGGTGTGGGGGATGGTGATGAGGGGTCCAGGAATGGGCCCCCAGTGCTGAGAAATCACAGCGAATGAAGGAAAGAACACCTGCCTGCCCCCGCCCGCAGCCCGGCCCGAGACTCTCAGTCCCTCCCGGGAGAGCGGGCCACCGGGGACTGGCCTCCAGCGCTCTGCAGTGGCCCCTTGGGACCTGGCCGCCACTCTGGAGGTGCAGCCGTGAGCTGCCAGTGGGAAGTGTGGATCGACACTGGCTCCACATGAATATGCAAGAGGGAATCCTGAGGAACAGGACGGCAGGGGACAAGAGGTTGAAGGGGCTGCAGGGAGGTGGGGCAGACTGCAGGTTGGGAGTCACGGCCTGACTGTCCAACTTCCCAATAATGGATTTTGTTACCTTTTAAGAAATGCACTTGCCTTGGACTTTCTGAGGCCAAAAGAACTAAAGAAATGAGTTCACCGGGAGCATCGGTGTGCGTGCCTGGAAACCATCAGAGGCAGACTCCTGGATGGGTGACAAGGCCAAAGCTCCTCGCAGGGCCCTGGGAGCTGGTGTAGCCCAGGGCCTGTGGGATCGCCCACTCCAGAGTGGGCCTGGTGCGGGGGGCCTGGATTTTTCTCTATCGTCCGGGGCAGCTAAGTCTCAGGCATTTCTGTGTCCAGGTACCTGTCAGTAGTGCTTGGTTTGTCTTTTACGATTTGCTCCCCATGACTTGGAGCTAAAGTCTCGCAGAAATGTCACCCAGAAGCTGGTGGCTAGAGCCAGGGGCTACCAAAGGCAGGGCAGTCACTCTGGGGTATGACTTCTCATAAGGGGATTACACCCCTCAGTGCCCTGTGGCCACATCTGGGACTCTGCCCCGTACATGGGAAAGACTCTAGCAGTACAACCTCCCCTCAAAGTCAAGAGTCCCTTGCATGCACCCCCCCACTTCAGATTTTCCATCCCACCCATCTTCAGCGCCCAAACAGTTTGCAAGAGCCCAGCATGAAGGAGAGGGGCAGAGACTTGGGGTGCCTGTTTCTGCTACTGACTTGCCAGACAACCTGAAACTCTTCTCTCATCTCTCTGGGCTCCTATGCCCCCAAATATAAAGGAGGCTAAGGAGTAAAGAAGAAAGGGAGCACTCGTTAAAGAGCAGGACTCACAAGCTAGTGGCCAGTGGGTCCACTTTGGCCCACAGACATACTGTTTTGACTGACAGAGCATTTTAAAAGCTTTTACCCATGGCCATGGGTGGGGGGAGCACTCTCTGGGTGTCTGAGATCCACCATCATGCTGCCTCCTACTCCAGCCAGTTGGCAAGGCTACTCCTCCCGCCTGGCCTGGAAGCAGTTAGTTCAGTGTCCCAGAGACTGATGTGTGTATCAGGCCTGCAGTACCCCCGTGGCCTTGGCGTGGGGACCACACCATGATCCTGCAGCCCTGGACCCTGGGAGGCAGAGCTGGGCCCTCCTCCGGGCTATCAGCTCCCCTCTCCCTGAGACTTGGGGCACGGCAGGAAAGGCGCCAGGATGAAACCTCAGAAGTGCTGGTGTGAATCTGGGCAAAAACTTTGCCAGGTTCTGTGTTAATGGGAGTCAAATCGGACCGGCAAAACTACCAGCCCCAAGGTCCCTTTGCCAGGCCAGCCTCTGGCTCCCTGCTTTTCTTTCCTTGTGGATCAGGGTTCCTAGAGGGTGGAAGGGTATCTCTAAGCCATACACTCCCATGACAGTTCTATGGAGAGAGAATGGGGCCCAGACATCTGAGAATTCACTTTAACCTCTATTTTGCCATCTGAACCCCAAATCTCAATTTCCCCATCTGTGAAATGGGCATTGTGGTATTTGCCCTCGTGGGGTGGTCAAGAACTGCAAAGCACCATACAAATGTCACTTATGAAAGGGATAACCCTAACTAAGGCGCCTTGGGAAAGGGATGTTGGGTTTGATATGTCAACATATTTTTCTGGGTTGGCGCTAGACTCAGAGTATGAACGTTCTTCATAAAATTTACAATGTCCTTTTCAAAGAGTCAGATCTAGAACACAGGACTGAAGGCCCGGGGAAGACAGCCCAGGCCTCCCGCCACTATGCTGGTGAAAACCTGGCCTTGTGTTTTCCATTTGAATTCTCTGGTACCTACTCAGATCCCTTGGATCTCTCCTCTCCAAGCTCCCAGGCGCTCCGCAGGGCAGCGCGGGGACTGGGAGTTGGAGAGCGGGTACATGTATGGGAACATGCATGTGCATCCATGTGCTCTTGTGCTTGTGTCTGGAAGCCCAGGAATCAGTGGTCATCTAATAAATCCAAATCTGAGGACCAGCAGAGCTTCAGGGGAGAAAGGAAGGGCATGGAGAGAGCTCATCCCGGGACAAGAAGAGTAACAGGACGGGTCGAGGGCAGACAGTGGGACCAGGAAGGCTGGCCCCCCAGCAGCCTCAGACCACAAGGAGGGACCAGGATCCAAAACTATGGGTGCAAGAGACCATGAGCCCAGCACTGCCTCTGGAAGGGATGGGGAGGGATCGAGGAGCCAGGTAACATACCTTCGCCCACCTTGCCTGGCATGTGGAGGCTGGAGCTGGTTCACCCCGGCTCCGGGAGGTGTTCTCTGGCCCCTGCTACCTCCTTCTTTGTGCAGCAGGTCCTGGGGCAGGTGCGCTGCTGTGAGCTTACTGGCTCCGCCACTTACTTCCCCGGCTGGGGTGCCGGGGCTCCTTTGGCAGGTCTAACAGCCTCGGGCACTGCGCCCAGAACCATCTCCTGCTTCCTCCCCTCCCCTCCAAGGAATGGGCAGATGACCATGTGCTAAGGGTCAGGAAACCCAGCCCCACCTCTGCCTCAGTTTCTTCTTCTTCCTACCACCTTACAGAGGTATTGGGTGACAAATGCTTGGTGGTGACAAGTGGGGAGTCTGCTCTGTCTCTCTGGGTGGTCCTGGGATTCCTCACATTGGGTCTCAGTTTCCTCTGAGGGGAACTTGATTAGGTCTTCTTCAAGGCTGATTCCCACTCCTTTGGGTGTCTTGTTTCCTATTTGGTTCAAATATTAGCAGGATTCAGGTATCTCCTCCAAATGCTTGCTCGATGACCCTGTCATAGCCCAACTCCCTGGGAGAGAGGAAGGGAAGGAGAGAGCTTCAGTGTCCCCGCCGAGGCTCAGCAAGGTGAGGGGTCTTGTCTGAGGTGCCATAGCAAGGCAGAGGCATGGCCAAGACAAGACTCCACAGGTCTGATAACCTCAGATGGTGTGGGCTCTCTCGGCCCCAGCTCTCTGCCAACCTGGTGACAGACAGACACTGGGGACACTGTTACATGAGATGGCAAAGTCCATTGTCATCGCTGTAGGTCAGTCCAGGTTCGGAGGGTGTCCTCACCCGGCCGTCTTGACCTGGCAAGAGATCATGCCAGGAATTGGGGCCCCAGGCAGAGAGATGCTGGCCCTCCGTACCCTATCAGCACCACTCCCGGTTCACACACCAGTTCCTCACTGCCTGTCTGTCCTCCTCTCCCAGGAAGCCTTCCTCTGTCCCCCAAATCTTCCCAAGTGATTTCTCCTGACCACTCTAGCTCACAGGGAGCTCTCTAAGCTCCCTACCCACACTCTAGGGGCCTTGGCCACACCCTGACCATGTCACCGCCTTGTATCCACCTTGTATCAACAGGTAGATACCTACTATGGGATACCTACTATGGGTGGATACCTACTATGGGGGTTAGGCCCACCCACACTTCCTTCCCATCCATGTGCTAGGCTCCACGAGGAAAAGGTTGCTCAGGAAGTTTGGACTGACTGTTGGAGGTGTTTGTGGTCTTCAATGCAGGGAAAGTCCTTTTTGTTCATCATTGTCTACATGACAGAATCCACTCCTAGGGTCCTGAAGTTTGGGAAAATGTCCATGTGGATATCCAGAGTGATCTGAGCGTGGCACGTCTCAGTGAAACACACCCCAGTTCAGTTCAGTGGTTCCAAGGCTGAGGGGGCAGGAGAGCCTCAGGTCCTGCCTTGGACCATAGTCTCCTGGAGCCCATTCAGCCCTAATGTTCAAAGTCCATGATGCAATCAACACCTTGGACGACATCTTACTTTAGAACAGTAGCTGAAGAATTTTCCAGAAAGTTCTCTTTGAATCCTTTGATACAGAAAAGAGCTGCTTGCACTGCATTGAGCCCAGGGAAATGGAGGTGGGAAGCCAGGATATCTCCCCAAAATGTGTTTCTCCTGGGGAAGGGTCTGGTCAGGGGGTGCAGGTCGGGTTGGGGGGAGCTTGAAGTATAACCAGCCCTGTGATATTCCTGGTCAAAACATTAAAGAAGTAACAATGAGCAGGAGGCTGGGGCCCCAAGGTGGGCATCCTGTCTCAAGGACAGCATCAAGCCCACCTGTGGGGGCACCAGGGCAGAGGGGAAGCTCTGCACACAGGTCTGAGATGTCCTGGATGCATCAGGAGTGCAGGATGCGTAATGTGTAGGCAGTCTGCTTCACTGGGCCCTCAGGCCCACAAAAAAGCAAGAAGGTATTTACATGGGTGCTGTTGAAGCAACGAAAGCAAGCTGCCTTTCCCAGGCCTGGGGCGGGCAACACAGGTGGGCAGTCAGATAGCTGGGGGCTGGCAGGCAGGGCTGGGGCTGCAGTTGACTGCAGAGCAGTCTGTTGGTTTGCAGAGAGCCAGCTGCCATTGGGAGAAACTCATCGACCGACTCTTAGAAACAGACACGTGTCTAGATGTCCAACAGCCCTACCACAGAACCCCAGAGTCCCTGGCAGGAAAAGGGGGGAGGGAGTTTCAGCGAGTTGGGGGTGGCTGGGGGATGGTCTCGTTGGGCCCCTCTTGCTGTTGTCAGAGGGACTGGGAGGCTATCGCCCTCAGTGATATGTGTGTTAAGTACTTGGCACCCGCCCGGCTCCGAGGGTCAGTGGCGGTCATAGGCAGTGGCAGCGGCAGGCGGTGCGGCTCCTCGGGCAGCAGCGCTGTAATAGTACGGGGAGCCTGGAAGAGACAGAGAGGGCATGGCGGTCGGAGGGTGACCTTGCGCCCCAGCCTGTACCTGGGCCCCCTTCCCACCAGTGTCCCTCCCCTGTGTCCTGTCCTCCTCTCACCCAGTCCAGGCCACCATTCTCTCTCACCGATGTCCCTGTTCCCAAAACTGCAAGCCAGTTCAGGGGGGCTACCTGCTGCTAAGATTTCCCTAGAGCTGGGGTGGGCAGACTGGGGCCATCAGGACCAACCCTCCCAGCTGCTGGTTTGCCAGCCATGACCCCGATGCCACCCCAGCAGAGTTGAGTTGCTGCAACAGAGATCACGTGGCTGGCAAAGCCTCACATATTTGCTGTTGGGTCACTGGCAGAGAAGATTTGCCAATCCCTGACCTAGAGGATGCGAAGTCCTCACTTTGTGACCTCACCCTACAGAACTCTCTGCATTTCCCTCCTGCAACCAGGGCTCTCCTGACCACAGGCCTGCACTACCCAGCATCAGACTCCTGACGTCCGCCTCAAATAGCCTCAGATAACGCTAACGGCAACCAGCACAGCTGAGCATCTCCTCTGCTCCCCACTGCTGCGTCGTTACATGACTGTCTCGTGAGAACTGCATGTGGGGTAGGTAGAGGCAGCCCATTTGATCACACTCTTGTGCCTTCTTTCCCACACTCGGCTTCTTGCCTGGAATCCTTTGGCTGCCCGGGTCCCCTTTCCTGTGGTGTCCTTCAAGTCCCAGCACCTCATCTCTCTTGACAAGCCCCCTGGCCCCTGTGGGCTGGACCCCATGCTGCCATCACTCCTTTCTGTGCTTTCTCCCACCCCCGTGGCCAGACAACCCATTTAGGAAGGAGCTGATTCTGCTCATCTTGGTGTCTGTCCCCCGCCAGCACTCTAAGGACAAATGGCACGTGCTCAGCTAAGTAAATGAACAGCAGCACTGAGTGAGGGGACACACAGTAGTGAGAATCCTGCCTATTCATTCACAACTCATTTTCTGAGCCTATTGGGTGCAGGGCTGGGCAATAATGCACAAACATCACCCTTGACACAGGCCAATATTCAGAGTCAGGAAGGGAAGCAGAGTGCTGAGAAAAGAGCTCTGGGGAATGTAAGATTATTCTGGCAGAGTCGTGCATTCCAGAGGAAGTGGGATCGGCTAGGCCTTAGAGGACGGGAAGATTTGGATGTGGGGAGTATGGGCTATGTGGCAGAAGAGCAGGGTGCAGTCCTGCTTCCTGGGACCTCTGGACAGAGCCAGTGTGAGGTCCCCTCTCCTGGCCCTCCCCCACCATTGTCTCCAGGCAGTTTCCTTGGACTACATACTCTGGAAACGGCCCCTTGGGCCCTGCTTTGCGCAAACTCCTCCCTAGAAATGAAGAGGCCTGAGGGCTCAGCAGGACCAGCAGATCCTCAGAACCACAGAGGTAAGAGACGCTACGACATGGCCTCCTTTTACAGCCGGAAAACTGAGGCTCAACAAGCCAAAGTCACATACCCAAAACCATATGGGTTTTCATGCCAGGCCCTGGCCTAGAACTCAGGTCTTCTGTCCCTGACTCAGTTCTCTCCACAATGCAGTTCCATGGACTGAACACCTAACACTTGGGGTGGGGGAGGGGGCATGATTACCTAAATGGGCAGCAGCTGGGGCCCTGTCAGTCATCACAGAACATATGCCTGCTGATGTGGGCAGAGGAAGCTTCTCACTTCCCCAGGTGAGGTGAGTCATTGTTTCTGAAATCTCATCCAAATCAAAGCAATCCTGGCAACTCCCCCAGAAGCCACAACTGGCCTCCCAGGTCTGGAAATGACCAGTCAGGCTCTACCACTTCTTGACTGAGTGACCTAGGACAAGTGGCTTCACTCCCCTGTGCCTCAGAGTTTTCATCTGTAAAACAGGGTCACAGCAGCTATGTGAGGACACAAGATCAGAACAGAAAAGTGTTTTGGAAATGTACACTTTGTATTCATTAGATTTTTTTAATTGCCACAGTTCTATGCCTGAGGAACTAATATTTTTTAGCCCAGGAGGAAACTGAGGCACACAGTAAGAGCTTGCCCAAGGTGACCAGCTAGTGTGACATCAAGAGAGCAGGATGGGAGTTTCTTTAGCATGTCTCACACCCCTCCAAACTCAGCCCTGTTTAGCAGATACATTTCCCAACTCTTCCCTGCCCCAGGAAGGCAGTATGGCCCAGGTGGCAAGGACAGCCCTGTCTTGCTGTGCTGTTCTGGAAGGCCTAGACACCAATCCCGTGTCCATGGATTCCCAGAGATGGATCTTTCTACTGCCTCCTCTGCCACCTCCCCAGCTGGAGTCCTGCCTCAGAGACATCTGTCAGCCTCGCCTGCCCTCTATTCCGTGGGATGGGGACAGTGTTAGGACAGTCACCCACAGAGCATCATCAGGCCAGCCCTGCATCCTGTCTGCAGGTGGGCTCAGGAGAGAAGGATGCGTGTGCGCACGCGTGCCAGACCTGCAGACCTGGCCGTGGCACGAGAGCAGGAAGACTACACAGGCTGCCCTCACAAACAGGCCTGAAAGGAGAAGAAACAGTAGCAAAGGCTCTTCGGCTTCCATAAATCCCACACCCACCACCTCAGAACGCTGGCTCTGACTCACTCTTCTCTCAAAGCCTAATCTCTTGACCAGACTGTCTAGCGGCCTCCATGTAAGAGCTCCACGGTGAACTCAAAACCACTTGCATTTACCAGGAGAAATGAAAACATCACCTCACAAAGCACTCTGTCTTCCTGGTGCCTATTAGACTTCCATCTAGAATAAACTTGTCCTTTCTTCTGTCATTTTTCCTCTCTAATTCACATTATCATCAATTTACTTCTTGACACAGTCATTCTGGGATCCCACTTGCTCTCTAATCCCTTTACAGCGACCACCAGAGCTCCCATTCTAATCCTAATTGACCAGGCAGCCTCTCTTCCCTCTTCAGCCCTGCTGCCCCGCCTGCCTCCTCTGCCCCTCACCAGCCTGGGGGCCCCTCAGCGCAGGGGCCCAGGCAGGACAGGCTGCAGGCAGCTCTGGGGAGAAGGCTCAGCACAGAGGGATGGTCTCCTGAGAAGCTGGGTGCTGCGTGGGCAGTGGTGTTTCTGCAAGGCTTCAACCAGGCCCAGGATGTAAAATGGTGGGAGTGAGTGGAGTGAGAGCGTGAACACATGTGAGTGTGTGTGGAGTGTCTTGCTTGTTCTCCACCTCCCACTCATCTTCCAGGAATGCCAAGGAGCCTCACTACAGGTTTCCATACCCCTGGCACCCTCCCCAGGTGGCAGAAATAATCAGTCTAGCTCTCCCACCTAGAGGGGTTCTTTGGCCTAATGCCCAGAAGAAAGTGGAGGAAGGCAGGCTGGGAGATGTGAATGGGCCAAGAATGGCTTTGCAAGGCTGTGGTAGAGTGAGCCTGGCATCTCACTCCTCTCAGTAAAAGTGGGGTCATTGCTTATTTGGGGCTGAGGATCTCAAGAGAGTATCCTGTTCAGCTCCTGCTCATTTAGATGAACACGTTTTTGATTCCTCCTCCTCTCCATACTGCTTCTGGCCCCCTTCAAAGCACTGAGCACTTCCCCTGCATAAACATACTTGCCAAGGCTCCCTCACCCTAGCCCATGAGAATACAGTCTGGGACAGAGTCCACCTCTTTTCCAGGCCAGGCTCTCAGCGCATACCTAGTAATTGGAGATGGGACCTGGATTTCACTCCAGTGTAAGCAACAGAGGCCTCAGATGTTGTCCAATCCCACTGTTCCTCCCTTTTTTCCCTTCCCCCATCCTCTCGGGCTCCTAGTTGCCCACACAGTCAGGTCCAAACTTCTAGTCTGGCTGTCTGATCTTTGGGATGGCCCAAATATCTTTATGATGCCCCCCCACAGATCAAGTTGGCACCCCAAGGAAAATCTGCCCATCTGAAATATGGAGATTGGGCCATAGACGAGCTCCGGACACTATGCCTTGTCAGGCTTCAGCCACAGGGCAACCGGTTTCCAATAGATCTGGCTCTGGAGATGCCCATGCAGATATCACCAATCAATCACCGGGCCTCAGAGTTCTTATAAAGTCAGGTAGCCATGACCAGTCAATCTGAGTTGACCTCCATGCTGCCTCTTGTTTACAGATCTCTCACCTGAATATTTCTTAATTCTTAAGAATTATGTTACTCTTGGGTAGGCCCCCCCCCCCCGCCCCGCAACTCGCATATTGCATGTGTCTGGGACTAGCTATACACAACCCACCTCAGTGACCAGACCTAGGTATATTAAGGTAAGGTAGCCTGGCCCAACAAAGGGGTGCAATGGGGCAGCCAATGGCTCAGGGGCCTCCACCAGTACTCACCGAGCAGTCCTGGGTTGGGGAACCTCCAGGAGTCGTTGTACGAGGGATACTGAGGGTGGCTGTAGGGGCTTCCAGAAAACTCGCTCCCTGAATGCGGTAAGCGGGGAGAGAAACAGGAACCAAATATCAAGTCAGGTTTGAAAAATGCCAGTGGCATTTTCTTCTTACATAAATTGCTTATACCTTTCATAACCAAAAAAGGTAAGTCTGGTCTACATCCTTAGTAAGTGGATAGCTGTTATTGGCATTGTCTATATTTTTTCCCAAAATAGTTTTCTTGTTATTGGGAGTGACTACCAGCCTCTCACATGTGTACTGTAAAGTTACCACATACCCGGTCCTCCTTGAATTTATTGGCCCATTTTACAGGTTAGGAGACTGATCTCACAAAATGAGCACATCCATCAAAAGCCCCAGACTTGTTGGTTCTCAGCCCTGGCCATTCCAGGCCATTCCAGAACCCTAGTGTGGATTCAGTTCCACCTACACATATTTCTGGAACAACTCTGGATCGAGAAGCTACAGGTGACCTCAAACTCTGATCTGACCCACTGAGCTGTGAATTCAGAAGTGGCTTCTCCCAGAGTCAATAAACTCAGACCCTCTCCCAGGACAACAGTCTGCTGAGTGGAAGGCACAAGCCGAAGGGCTGGGGAGCACAGAAGAGGGAGTAGTTGGGGCCTCCTGGGCACTGGGGGCACACCACTGCTCTGGGTGTGCTCAGGCAGGACACGCAGCTGTACCCGGTGGGGACAGCAGTGGGTGTGGGAGGGGGCACGATGGACTTGAGGCTGGTTCGCTCTTGCCCAGCTGCTCACGGAGCAGTGGTCCTTGCACCTGGAACATCCCCGTATGCTCACTTCCAACCCCAGGAATCCCCCTTCCCATCAGCAAGTCATAGGAAGGAAGGTCACAATTCCCACCCACAAACCTTGCGGCCTGGTCTCTATAGCAGGCAGGGCCCTGCCTGTGTCCTCCCTGTGACTGGGGACACCCAGAGGGCAGGGTTCAAGTCTGACTCATCACAGGGTCCCTGGCGCCTGGCACAGGTTGTGTCTGTGGTTGGCTATTGAGTGGCTTTTAAAGTCACTGTTTACAGATCATGTGAGCCCCTCACTGGCTGTGGTGACAGGAGTTACACAGCCCCCCGAGACCACTTTCAGCCCACACATGTTTCCATGGATTTGTCTCAAGGATGCCAAAGGGACAAAGGGCAAGAGCCTCCAGAAGGACCAGCCAGAATCAGGACCAGAGCGCTGCTTTTTCCCTGGGGGCTACACCCAAAAGCTGGGGTTCAGTCAGGTACACTGGAACAATAACACAGGCCTGGGGGGCCAGTCCCTCCCACCCGCTGAGGAGGGTGGGCCTCCTCCCTATTTCTACAGGCAACCACAGGCAGAACGTGCGTGCACACACACGTGCGCACTGCTCCCCAGGCCTCTCTGGGGGCCACTCCCAGCCTGACAGGCTGAGACTTCCAATTCTCTGTTTTTTATGCCTCAGTGGTCAGGGTGTCAGGTTCCGGCGTAGGAGGGAGAGCATGGTGACAGTGCTGGGCCGCAGCCGCCCAGCCTCAGCATATCCATCAGCGCCACAGCGCAGCCTCCTCCTCCTTGGGGGGCAGGGCGGAGGTGCACTGAGACAGAGAGGCCTGAAGAAGGGGACAGCTGCCCTCCCCTCTGGCTCCAGGCGCCTGAGGAACTGTCCCATCAGAGGCACTTCCTGACAGCGCTGGGCCTCGACCCAGGGCATTGGGCGCCTCTGGCAAAGTCTTCTCTGCCTCCCCATCTACCAGCTCCACACCTGCCTGCCAGGCCAGCTCCACAGCCACCTCTTCCAGGGAGTCTTCTTGGTCCCCAAAGGTGCAGGTCTCAGGTGCAAGGCACTGGAGCGAGACTGCCTGGATTTAAATCCCGGGTCTACCTCTTCCTAGCCCTGTGATCTCAGGCAAGTCACTCTGGGTCTGTTTCCTCCCCAGTAAAGTTGGGTAATGAATAGGCCCTACCCCATAGGATGACTGCAAATGCGGAATGAACAACACACAGCGTGCCTGGCACACAATGAATACCCTGTAAATGATGGCCACAGTGGCAAAGACCTGATATCAGTCTCTAAGGCCTCCTTGGCACCCAGAATCTGTTCATCCTCCTAACAACCCCATGAAGTTCACAAGGTGAGTACAACTGCCAGATGTTATATGTGAGGAAATGAAGCCTCAGGAAGGTAGGGGGTGACCCCAAGCTTGGGCCAGGAGGGGACCCCAGGGCTAGGCTCCTGTCTTCCACCCAGGGCCCTCTGCCAGGACGCCACCACCCTGGGCTTCTGTCTCCCATGTTAAAGGGCAGATCAGACCAAGTGGTGTCCAAAGGCCCTCCTTGCCTGCTGAGCCTGAATTTCACTTCTCAGGGGCCACGTGCTCCTGGCAGGGAGGGAAGCCCCACCTTGGAGCTCTGTGGGCCTACCTGATACTGGCTTTCTTTGAGTCCGGAGGCTCCGACCAACTGCTTCACACGCCTGCCTGAATTCACCACCATCATTACCCCCAAGGAGCATTTACCTTTTCTCTCTCAAACCTCAAAATAGCAACTTAGAAAAGTGAGTCTTGGTCAGTCAAGTGTAGGTCTAGGGGGCACTTTCTGAGGTAGAGGGGAGCAGTGAGCCAAGATGAATAGGGTTTTGATTTGCAGAGGGAGCCAGTGCATCCTAGGCAAAGCCACAGTCCGGGTGGGTCAGTCAGAGTATGCTCCCCTCCCCGGCCCCATGGCCAGGTCTTCGTGAGGCCGAGCAGATGCAAACCACGGAGCAGAGTGGGAGTTGGAGGTAGGACCCAGATGCTTTGGCCCATTAGGGCCGGGGCCCAAGACAGCCTTCATGCCAGTGTATGGCGGACAGACTAGTGCCTCCAGGGAGCCCAGCCTGCTGGTTGCTGTCACAGGCCAAGAGAAAGGGGCAGGAACTTGGGCGGCAGCACAGCTGCAACACCCATGGGCCTAAAATGATGTCCTCAAGTGCAGGCATGGTAGTCTCAGGGCAGAAAGTGAAAGTCCCCACTTCTGGTTCACCCCTGGGGCCCCAGAGGGGCATCTAACAGGCCCAGAACAAAACTCACACAGGCGCACCTCCTCTTGTGACAGCACAAAGGAGACTGTGGGCGCCTCACCTCTTTCCACGAACTATTCCATGCTTTGCCAGCTCTCAAAAATACCTAGTCCTTACACCAGGAGCTTTTTCTTTGCACATTAATAGAACAGCTTCTTTGAGGCCTGAGTGGGTGTGCCCAGGTGGCCATCTCTCAGCGGGGGGCGAGACCTCCGCCTGGGAGACACATAGCATGTGGGGCCTCATCAGAGACAGCTCCTGAGCTGTCTGGAGTGGGTTACATACAAGCCCCTTAGAACGCTCAACAGTGAAGCCTGAGACTCACTCTTCTCCACCCTGGTCCTTTGGGAGCAAGTGGCCCTGAGGAAAAGCCAGGATGGGCCTAGAACCTATGAGACATGGAGTCAGTGAGGCAAGTCAGCCCCAGTACAGAGCTGTGGGAGAGGAAGGGGGGAGGTAAGGCGTGCCCATGGGTGGGTGTGGCTATTCCCGTGGGCAGAGCCGGGAGAGAGTGGGCTCTGTCTTCAACACTTGGTGGCTGTGGGGCCTTGGGTAGGTGACTCTACCTCTCTGGGCAGTGTCTCATTCCCTCACCTACTAAACACCTATATGGTAGGAATGACTAAAGGTAAATGAGGTAACATTATGGGACAATTAAGATTCTTAGAAATACCATCTCCCAGGCCAAGGGGACTGGCAAAGTTGGAGAGAGAAGGAAGAGGAAAGAGTCTCCTTTAAAAGCTGAATAGGTCCAGAAAGGAATTTTGCAACACTCACCTAGCCCCTGGGTATGCAAAAGGAAGCCCAGAATGGGGCTAGGGGTGGAGCGGAGAGATAAAGTAAAAGAAAACAGAGCTGAATTGGGAGGGGTGTTATTGAGCAGGAGGACAGGGCAGACACACATGCACCATATGGTGGAGGTGTCTCAATTCCTATTTTAAGTTATCTGTATTGAAGGCTGTGGCACCCACCCTGCCTTGCACACATTCGGTAAGCTGGCTGCACACTCAGCCACCTTGTACATGCTTGTTTCCCCTGCCACATGGAAATTGAAGGAGGTGACTGAGTGCTATGTTTGAGTAGCCAGAGGGGTTGAGATAAACAAATGTGGTCCAAGAACAGTAGAGACCAGCGGAGCCCAAGAATTCAGTGACATCAGGGGAGCTGAGCCAGAGGCTTAGGAAGGAGATGGGATTTGACAGAACAGGTATCCCTTGGGACCAGAAAGGCTACAGGGAGGGTTGCTTGGGAACTAGGGGGGTGTGTGTGAGGGGGGACTCCTGGAAAAAAGTAAGCGAAACTCGAGAGAGAGAAAGAAGACCAGCTGCCATGCAGTGTCTCTGAGGGTGAGGGGCACCCTCCCTTCAAAGATGTTAGAGCCAAGAGTTCTGGGCTTGGGACAGGGAGTTGGCTTCTCCCTGGACACCCAAGGGCCCAACAATCATCTCCTGTTCCTGCCCAACTCCAAGCAATTCATTCCATCCTGCAAGTGATGGGAAGTAAAATCGGTCCACCCCCTCCACAGCACACATTTATGTTACATGGACTCTTGCTGGCCTGTGCTGTTACTCAGAGTCCCATATTATTAAGACTAGGGAGAATATGAGAGATGATTTCCCTCAACCTCCCTCCCCCGGAGCTAGAATTGAGCAGAGGCAGAGCAGCATGATGGTCCTAGGCCGCGGGGCTTTCACCATCCCAAGGACCAAAAGGAGAAGAAGTCCCCTGCACACCCCTTCTCACACCCCTGCAAATTTTCAAACACAGTAAAGTTAAAAGGATTTTACAGTGAACACTATGTACCCACCACCTAATTCTACCATCAATATTTTTTGTTTGCTTATCATATATGTCACCATCTCTCCAGCCTTTTATTCATCTTATTTTTATGCATTTCAAAGTAAATTATGAACATCAGTACATAAGGGATTAAGTGTCTCAGCACGCATATTAACTGAAACTCATTATTTGTTAACAAGCATTTTCTTTTGGTGTGAAGTGTACACACAATGAATGCATAAATGCACAAATGTTAAATGATCTATTGCTGTGATTTGGCAAATGTGTATACCTGTGTAATCAACCTCTGTCGGGATTAGGACATAATCATCATCCCAGAGAAAGTTCTCTCATTCTGTAGAAGGGAACTTTTGGTCAACTGTGCACCTACTTATATGAGAATCTGATCGAGTCTCTTGCGTTTGTGCGCGCCCACGTGCACACACACACACACACACACACACACACACACACACACACCAAGGACATAGACTCTAAGATTAGTACTGACACCCCAAGCCCCATAGCTGAGAGAGGACCTTGACCACAAATCAAAAGTTCTTCCAAAGCTACTAAATAGAACAAAGCTAGAGAAATGCTTCTTCTTTCGTCAGACTCAGAAAGCACACAGAGATTTAGGAAACTCAGGATAAGCTGTGGGTTTACCCCAAACAGCACTGTCTTCCAAATATAGCAGAACTGGTTGTAAAAATCAATGAGGTGACTAGAAAGGACTGATTAAAATTAAAAGTTTAAAGGGGACCATGAGAGAATGCACTTAATGCAGCTGAACTGGAGACTCCAGGGCCAGGAAAATGGAGAGAGTCAGAAATGTTTCTAGTTTCCCCTTCACTGCTAGCTCAAAGATGGCAAGAAAGTCGAAGTTTCCTAAAATTCTCAGAAGTGACAGGTAAACGGGCTCAGTGTAGCTCTTAATTAACCCAAAACGACACCTGCCAGATGATGGGGATTTGCAGAGCGCGCTGGGGGCCGACCCCATCTGCAGATGGTGGGCTCCCACCTCTGCTCGAGACCTTGGCCGACTGTAATTAACATACAGAAAGTCTTTCAAAGTGACTTCACAGCCAAGTTCTATTTCTGAAGGATTCAAACTGGGCTGGGAGAGGAAATCTTGGAGGAGGAAGAAGAGGAAGGAAAGAGTCGAAAAAGTGGGTGAGATTCTGCTGGTTCGCCCCTGTGGACCCGGCGACCCCCCGGGGCGTTACTGAACAAGGCCATCTATGAAGCAGTGCCCGAAGCTCAAGCAGCCCACACAGGCACAGCCAACCTTTATGCTATATATAATACAAATTAAACACTTTTGTATTTTAATTTGTGCTGGGCACAAATTAAATTTGTTTCAATTATTTGTATTAATTTGTATTAATTAATACAAATTAAGCACTTTTCAAAACTTATGACATAGATCACAGAGATAAAATATGTCATAGCCTGTATTATATATTAGTATACGTTACATATTATTTTAGCACACATTATTCATTATATATATATATTATTATAACACAGACAGATATACCTAATATATATATAAACACATACATGCATTTATAATTTTAACACACACTACATAACATACATATGTGTGTATATATTCATATACGAGTATCTATTGTACAAATACACACACACACACACACACACACACACACACACTCTGTCAAAGTCTTTCTAATGACCTTGATCCAGTCCCTTCTCCTCACCAAGGCTTAGTGTTTTCTTCTGTAAAACTGGTGTGTGGGAGAGATTTAAATAACTGTACTCAAAGGACTTTCAGCTCTAAGACTCCTGTCTTCACTGCACTCCTCTTCTCCCCAGCCTGGAACCCTTCAAGGGGTCTTGCTTCTCTCCAGAGCAAGACCTTCCTGGGCTCCCACTAGGAAAAAGAAAACCCAAGCAAGCTCAGTAAAGGTCAGGCCTGTCAGCCTCGACAGCCCAGCACAGAGCATCGATCCATTTCTGGGAAAAACCTCTTCCCCACCAGCGCAGGTTAGACACGAAGGCTCAGAAAAACAGAGAGAAGAGAAAAACCAAGAGAGAGGGCAAGAGTGAGGGAAAGAATACAGAATGTGCCTCATTTCTCTTTCTCCCCAAGAGCCATGGGCTCTAGTTGGACAGCTGTGCCAGGCAGGCCCCAGCGTGCCAACGCACCCCACCACTGGCCAACCACGAGGCCTCGGGTGGCCATTCTGGGCCCCCACCCGGTCTCTGCAGAGAGGAGACGGTTGTGCCTACAGCCCACTTCCTGCTGTCTATGCTGCAAAGACCTGAATACAAGGACACCTCAGGGAACTCAAGGGAGACGCCAGCGCCGTGTTGTAGCACCTCCACCGTCGGTCCCGGGCTACTCTAGAACCCACCAGTTGGTCACCTGTCAGAGACAAGAACTAGGACCCCAGTGCCACATGGGCCAGGAGAAACATATTAGTGGGCTGTGCAGTGTTTAAAGGGGCAAGTGTAACCTAAGTCACAGAATAAGCAAGTCTGATCTCCCACCTTTATGTAACTTGCCTGGGCCCATCAGGTATTCGGTATGAGACCCCTGGCTATACTCTGGCCGATTTTTGAGCTATTCTAGTTATATTTTAATTCACTGTCCCATGTGGTCTTATTCCAAACTCTTGTTCTATCCTGAACCCCATCTTAAGCAAAGGATGGACACTGCAAATGTCACAGTGTAAGACAATACCTGATTGTATATGTGGGTGGGGATACCCCAGTTTCTGGAATGCCCTCACCTGGAGTGCAGGCTTATGAGAACCAAGCTGGCAAGGCAAAGTCCAGAAGCCTCATGGTAGTGTTCAAGGCTCTGCAGGATCTGGTCTCACTATCCCCTTGCCAGAAAGCCAGGTCACCATATTCCAGGTCACTTTTGTGAATGACTATAAGACGGTGAGTACTGATATCCTGACAAGGACTAGCGGCAGCAGGGGCTGCCATTCTGTGCTGATAACTGAGTTTTAGCTGAATTGATGGGGTGGACACAGACTCGGAACCTGTCCCTTCCAGTGCACGGAGCCACTTAGTGGAGTGACCCTGGCAAAGTCACTTTACTTCTGTGAACTCAGCTCCTATTTGCAATGTGGTGATGATACCTTATAGGACCAAACAATATCAATGCATTTCAACGCCCTCTGTGGGCTTTGAATCAGTGCAATCAGTGTTCTGCACAAGTGAAGGGCTATTCTGTGCTTCACTCAGTCTTGGGCTTGTTTTTAATGAAAATTATATCTCCAGATGGCTTTCTTGCCTTTCAACAAATGTCCTAAATTCTTATTGTAGGGAAAGTCTTGGACTAGGAGTCATGTCTGCCATAGCATGCCTTAAAGCAAGTCCCTTTCAGGTTCACGTAGCTCTTTCCCCAAATGGGAACAGACAAGGCATCATGGGAGGGAAACCAGATTGGTTTCTAATCTTCCTGCCCCTAAGGAAAACTTATTTTCCACTGACTTCTGTTCAAATGATCCTTTGCTTGCTTGAAGGAGTCCAGCCCCACACCCTTTGCAGGTGTCCTGCCAGGCCTTTTTGTGAGCCAACAGATGAATTCCACCAGGTTGCTTGTAAAGCCAAAACAGGTCCCTACCCCCCATTACTGGCTCCCAGACTCAAAAAATGGCCCCACCTCCCTCCAGCTCAGAGGCCTCGAAGCTCCCCGCTCATTCCCAGAGCCTTCAGGGACTCCTTCTCTCAGGCCAATGTCATCCTAAAGCCGACTTACTTTTCTGTGACCTAGACCTTGGCCTGTCCCTCAGAGCTGCCAGGGGTCCTCCTCTGAAGAAATGGCCTCCCCCTGGCTGGGCCTGGCTTGGAGGAGGCCCAAGCACCCTGCCGCTGACTAATGAGAGGGAGGTGACGGTGTCATACCTTGCTGGGAAGTCACAGTGCTAGTCCCGACCCGTGCCTCCTGCCATCAAATTTTAATGCTGCTGCTGACATATTTATGGAATACCTCACCTAGTGTTTGCGAGGAGACCGGACAAGATTTACCTCCACAATTACTACCATGATGTGCGGGCTTTGCTATGCGCTGGGAACTTGGCAGCACAGAGGCCCCGAGCCCCAGTGCGCCCCAAGGAACACACTCAAATCCACACACCTTTCCTACCCCCCCGTGTGCAGGGCCTGGGGCCAGGGAAGGCGGAGATGAATCAGACACGGTCCCTGCCCACCGTGAGCCCACAGTCTGCAGGAGAGGCAACACACACATTAATTATAGGGATCCCAGGGCTGGGAACCGGCAGGACACAGGTACGACATGCAGGCTGGAGAGGGGGAGGGGGCTGATTTGTCTACTTGTTTTTCTCAGGGTCAAGAGAGAAGATAAAGATGGGGTTTTGTGGGACCATCTAGCTGCTTCAGCTCTCCTGGCCCCTCCTCTGCCTGGAAGGTCTCCCCGGGCTCTCTATCACCCACCCTGCTGGCCTGAGAGATCCGCAGTCCATCTCCTTTACTCCCTGCTCCCCCAGGGCAGACTGGGAGTGGTTGCAGACCCCCAGCTCCTTGCCCTTCCTCCTGTGTCAACATATCTCTTTGAATTCTGTTGCTCTCCCATGACGAAGCCACCCCAGGGGCAAGAGTAGTGTGCTGACCGGGCCAGTGGTTCTCAGATCTTGCTGCCCAGCAGAATCATCTAAGGAGCTTTAAAAAATGCAGATGAACAGGCTACACCCCATCCTGGGCAAATCAGAATCTAGGCTCAGGGATCACACTTCTGTGGAAATCCCAACGTGCAGTGCGTTTGAAAACTAGTGGTCAGGCACTTGGTACGCAGAGCGGGGCAGCATTGGTGTCGCTGGGGGGCTGGTCAGAAATGCAGTGTCCTGATGGATTCTGTCCTGGCTGAGCCAGAATCTGCCCTAGAAGAGGATTCCGGGGCAGGGTGGGGGTTGTAGGCAGTAAAGGGTTGGAACAGTGAACCATGTTGGAGTTTCCAGTGTTCTTGCGGCACACTGTCTAGTCCCCAGGCCTGTACAATGGGGCTCCTCTTAACTTAGAGGGGCCACTTAAAGGGGCCAGCCTAGGATGGGTGGGCCCCAGGCTTGTCACTGGGCAACTGCTACCATTACTCAGTGAGCTTGACAACGCACACACACACTCTGTGGTGAGAGCGGAATCAGGATCACTCCTCAAGCCCATCCTCACAGCTGCAAGGCTGAACCAAGAAGCAGGAGCCTGATACACGAGCTCACAGAGGGAAGGCCTTGTCTCAGCCCAGCCTCAGTTTCCCTAGGAGTGTAGTGAGCAGAAATTGGCTGTAGTCCTGAAATTGGCTGCTGCTAGAGATCGCCTCTCTCTTATAATCAACTGACCCTTGCATCTGTGTTCTCTGACCAGTCCACTGAGTGGCTGAAAGGTAGTTTTGGGGAGAGGGGCTTGGGAGAGGGTGGATGTCTTTGGGGGCCAAGAGAGAAAGACTGGAGAAGCCTCTTAAAGGAGGGGTAGGGGAACCCCATGCTGTCTTGGGGAACCCAATGTGTCTACCTTGATGCAGGGCACACAGTACACTGTTGGTATTTCATCCACCCATTCATTCACCAGATGCTGGCTGAGTGTCTACACGGCACAAAGCACTGTTCTAGACAGAGGATACAGCTCCGAAAAACACACAGAAGTCCTTGCTTCAGAGAATTTATATTCTAGTGGTACAAACAGACAACAAACTGGAAAAATTAATAAAAATAAAGCATACGGTGTGTGTTAAGAAGAAAACGATGTGGTATTATTTTAGGTTAAGTGGCAAGAAGCACCTTCATTGAAAAGGTGATTTTTGAATAAAGAGCCAAAGGAAATGGGTTAGCTATGTGACAAGATGTGGGAAGGGCACTCCATGCAGGGGGAACAGTAAGTGCAAAGGCCCTGAGGCAGGAAAGTAGTGGTATGTTAGAGGGGCCGCTAGAGCTCTGGGTGGCTAGAGAAGAGGAGGGAAGGAGGAAAGGAGGGATGGAAGGAGAAGCTGAGGTCTAGGGGGGAAGTTTATGTAAGGACTTTGTCCTCTACTCTAAGTGAGCAAAGGAGAGACATGCCCCTACTCAGATTTTAATAAGCTCACTCTGGCTGCTGTGTTGAGACTGGACTAAAGGGGGCAAGGGTAGCAGTAGGGAGACTAGTAAGGACATTAAGGCAGATATTGAAAGACTGACCTATGCACAGAGTGGGCCCCTCTGGCGCTTTGGAGCCCAGTGCCATGAGGCTGGGGAGGGCCAGGCTGAGCTGGCAAGCAAGCGGAGGGCCAGCTGACCAGGATCAGATATGGGGGGATTAGGTGCAATGGAGAGTACCCTGGATTCCTGGCTCTGCATGATCTTGGGCCAGCCCCTTCCTCTCACCAAGGCTATGACAAAATGATACCCAAGGGCATTTAAAGGGTTACGATGAGGATCCCATGAGAGTATGGATGTACCAATTTTGGAAAAACCGAGAAGGGGCATGTGGCCACAAAGGTGGTCCTGTCCTGTCCTGCCACACGCAAGGAATGCAGGAGGACGTTGTGTCCCAACTCTCCACTAGGGGGAGCCTAGGCAATTCTTCCTGAAGCAGAAATGAAGTTTGCAGGCATCTATCCTGGATCACAAAGGCATTTGGCATCGGGATCCTGTGCTTGGCAGAATGTTCTAAGAGATGTTCTAAGCAGCACAACAGCAGCTATTGAGACGTTGGTACGTGAAGCCCCAAAGTTCCATCAGGCTTATTCATGGACCCCCATATAAACAAACCAAAGAGTAGGTGGAAAGAAAAGTCACGGGAAGAAAGAGTCGCCCCCAGCTATAGGTGTTGGACTGGGGTTGGCAGGCTGAGTGCCTTTTAGTTCACTCCCTCGCTTGGTCCACAGTGTGGACTGCTCAGGCCTTCACTAAGCATCTGCTTGGTGCTGGCTCTCTGCTGGCAGTGGGTGGTGCCGTGAGGCAGCAGGTATCACTTCTTCCCTGACATAGCCAGGAATCAGCTGGGTTTTGAATTTCCTGGGGTCTTTCTCACATCTCCATCTATCTGAAGGCTAAAAAAAGTCCTCCAAAGATTCCCTTAAACAAGGAAAAGGGGCAGAGCAGCCACGAAGGAATGAGTAGACTGTTCATTGCATGAGTATGTCAACTGACTGGGCGTGAGATTGAGTGCCAGCCTGCCCTCTCTCATCAAACTCTGAATCCTGGCACGGGGCTTCATCTGTTCACAGGGAGGGAGGAGCGAGGTCCTAAGAAATAGTCTGGGCGGGTGGGGGGGTGAGGGGCTTCAAGAGAAGCCCTGTGGCTTTACCTCTAGAAGCAGTAGCTTCTGGACTCTGATGTCACAGACCAGGAGGGACCATAACAATGATACAGTGGGTCCCCCAAAGACAACCATACTTGTCCCCCTTGGGGGCCTTCTTACAACCCACACTTATCCATACTGAGATGGTCCCAAGCACAAATCACGCGCAAGGGGGCGTTGTCTTGCTATTCGTTGTTGAGGGTGGAGCATGAACTGGCTCCCAGGGTCCTGCGCTTTCTCTCATTAAAAGAGTAAGCAAGACTAGACTCTGTCCCGACCCTGCCACACGGGCAAGTTACTCCATAGGCGCCAAGGCCTCAGTTTCCTCCTC
The DNA here is from genome assembly GCA_004024925.1 of Scalopus aquaticus. Lineage (NCBI taxonomy): Eukaryota > Metazoa > Chordata > Mammalia > Eulipotyphla > Talpidae > Scalopus > Scalopus aquaticus. The sequence goes on along the minus strand of PVIJ01001015.1, from coordinate 95,225 downwards.
TGTGAATGGGATAATGCCAACACCAACCTAGTACGGTCACTGTGCAGGGCAAGCGGGTTGGAGAGTGAAAGGCAGTCAGCGCAGGGACCCACACATAGATGTTCTCAACAAACGTCAGCCCAGCTGCAAAGCAGGGTCTTCTCTCTCTCACTTATCCTCATTACAGCTGATGGAGATGCCTCCACCATAAAGCTGCTGAGACTGAGGTCCAGAAAGGGGAAGGTGACTCCCGCAAGGACAGTAAGCCTGGAGGTAGGACTAAAGCCCAAGGGTTCTGGGCCAGGGGCCCGACCCACACTACACGTCTTCTAAGCCTCTCCCAGGTCTCCACTTCATTGGAGGAATTCGGTGAATAGATTTGGACAGAGGTGTTCCAGGTTTGGGGGCGGGTGAGCAGGGATATGCTAATTCAGGTCTGGAAGACAAAGGAGGAGAACAGGCAGGACTTGAACTTGCTCCTTGTGGATGTGCAGGTGAGAGTCCCCATGGACCACTGAGAACCTACCAGCGTGAGGCTCCCTGTGCCCCAGTGGGGCCCTGAGTCAGGGGGCCACCCCTCACCCTCACCCTGCCCGACTGCCCCTATCCCACCAAAGCTGAGCACCAACCAGCCTCCCCACCAGCCCACCCGCCAGCCCACCCGCCTCCTCGGCCTGCCGGCATGGTGGCAGGCCCTGCCTGTTCCCCAGGGAGCCCGCCGCCAGGCCTGATGGCGCTGACGGAGGGAGGGAGGCCGCCAAGCTGTCAGTCTGGAGGTGCCCCTCAGAGCCCCTCCTGGCTGGAGCGAGGAGGGTGGGCCAGCGCTGGAGCCGGGCTGTCAGGGCCTTCACAGAGACGAGGCCAGAGAGGCGCTGCCTGACAGCTCGCCCACCGAATTAGGACCATTTGCATGCTAATTTCCAGCGCTCTAACGGGCTGGCAGGCTGGCTGGGGTGTGTAGAGTGTGCAGAGAGAGGCTGCCTCGGCCTCCCCGCCCGCGATGGAACAATGCTTGACTGATCTAGCTGCGTTAACGAGCAAATTATGGTAATTTTGTTATTACAAATGCATAGAAATTTCCAAAGCAGGCAGCCATTCAGGGCCGCTCCCTGCTCCTCCCCCCTCCTAAATACTGAGTCCCCTGTTTGTACACACGGGTCTGGCACCCACTCCAAGGAGGGAGATTTCCTGGGGCCCCACTTGCCTTGGAGCCCTCCCAGTGGGACCAAGATGAGCTGGACTGGAGCTGGTCACCAGTCAGGGCCTCCCTTCCCATCAGCAGCCAAACCCTAGGTCCTGCACCCCTCAAAACTCATCCTCTTGTCCCCCAGAAAAGGGTGGTACCTGGGCCTTGAATTGCCACAAAACCACCACATTTGAGCTGGTGTCTTCCCATTCTGAGCAGATGACACCAGTGATTCTCCCCATAGTGCTCTCGGGTCTCAAGAAACTCTATTTCCGTGCCCACCCTGTGAAGTGGGCTGAGCACCCAGGAGAAGTTCAGGGATGTCCCACAAAGGAATGAATGACTGATGGATGAATGAGTGAGTGATGGAGCGAATGAACGAAGGAAATAGGGATGAAGGAAAGAGAGGTGGCAATAAGAGAGGAGGGGGAGGAAGGAAGGAGAGGAGGGAGGGAGGGAGGAAGGAAGGAAGGAAGGAAGGAAGGAAGGAAGGAAGGAAGGAAGGAAGCTAGGAGTTTCACAAATTTCACAAAGGAGGACAATTAAAAGAACCCCACCTGGTCAGCTCACTGGTGGTGTAATTAATCTAAGACCTCATCAGAGGACTTTATTTGCCAACTGGCAGCCCCTCCTGGTATTTATAATCGTCCACTGTCAAAATTACAGTTTGTCCCCGCTTTTCTGGTGATCTTCTTTTTGATTAAAAGTATGTTTTTGGAAGCATGCTCTGGAATGTATCCAGACAGCAACTGTTTCCCAAAAAGCCAGCTCCTGGCTCCCAGCAGTGACATGTGGGGACCGCCAGGCACAGGGCTGGGCGCAGTGGTGGCGCCGTTACCATCCGCCCACTGGTGGGTGGGGCAGGCAAGGCGGCCCCACGTCTGTGTGCGACCGGCTGGCGGTCCTCCTATTTTATGACGGATTTCAAGTTTGGGCTGACGTTATTGAAAGGTCAAGAAGCTGCCTCAAATCCATTTTGGAAGTCAGTGGGGAATAAATCATCAATTACGGAGGAGAGCAGCACTGAGGAGGAGCTGCTCCAGGTGCCCAGGAAGCCCGAGCCGCCCGACTCTGCAGCGTGGGAGGCAGAGACCTAAATTCGAGCAGAGGCTTTATAACCTCAGCCAGCGTCGCTGCCAGATTTTTCTATTTGTCTGATTTTCTAATTGGGTCACAACTTACAGAGGGAAACTGAATCCAGGAAAGAAAACAATCATTTCTTTTTGTCTAGCTGCCTGACTCTGGGGCAAAAGCAGAGAGCTGGGGTCTTGGTGTGGTCTGAATGTCCCAGGCTGAACCTCTGAGGGGCCTGAGGGGTTCAGTGGAGATGCCTTGCAGCCGGCCAGGTTCCAGGGCTGCGGGAAGGATCTGGACTCAGGAAGAACATGACCAGGTGGGTGTGAGCTAGGGCAAGAGTTCTGCTTTGAGTTGTTTTAGCAGCAAAGCCCCCTCCACCCCCCTACCCCAGCAATACCAGTCTGGCATGATGTCAGGAGGCAAATGCTTCCTTTTCACTGAACTACAGGATGGGGGTGGGGAGGGGCAACAGGGCAGGTTGGTGCCACAGAAAGAGAACCAGCCTGGTCTTTTCTCTGATTTGTTGTATGACCTTGAACGAGTCCTTTCCTAGCCTCATCTGCACATTTCCGGGCTGATTTCTAAAATTGTGTCCAACTCTGTCCTTCTACAACAGGGGGTGAAGTAGATACACAACGTGCAAAGGCCCTCTCCAGCCCCTCTGTGAGGTCTGTGTTAGAACAGAACCCTCCCCCATCAATCCAGACAGAGCTAACCACCTTCAATGCTTATATGGGCAGATATCCCGAAGTCAAGGACAGGGCCTTCGCTGGAGACCACTGAGTCGATGCTTTTGCTACTGCCCCTAGTTTTGTACTCTGTACGCATCCGCCTGAAAGGTCCTGGGTGGTGGTGGGTAGTCTCCAGAATCTAATTCTCTTGCAGCCTCACTTTTCCAGATGTCTCTGACCGGGGAGTTCTCTTTGCAGGAATCTCCACCCAAAGGACTCTCAGAAAGTTTGCACCTTCCCAAAGTTCTGGGGCTGTTGGGAATGTGCTTCTTTCCAAGACTCCTGGGGCAGACCCAGTGTCTCTCCCGACCCCAGACCTGCTTGCCTCACTGTGTGTCATTGCACACAGAAAAGGAAATTTCTAGAATTAGCACAGTGTTGCTAAATCTTTCCCTTGTCATCTCGCCTCAATCACTCGCTACCTGCAGAGCCTCAGTTTTCATCTCTATGAAATGGCACCACTCAGGGCTCACCATGCCTGCCTGACGGGGGATTCACTACGCAGAGAGGCTGGTGAATTGTAAAGATCCGTCCAGATGGTGGTTCGTTCCCTTCGCATTGTTGTGAACAAGACTTCAAAATGACCACGACTCTCAGGGATCGGGCTGTTCGGGACAATGCCCGAGGCACTGGTGACCTGGGCTGGTCTTCAGACAAAAGGACATGATAACATCCTTGTAATCTGAAGGTTTCCTTTCCTCCCTCATTTCTGTCTTGCTGTCTTTTCCACTCCTTCCCTTTTTCTTTCTCTTTCTTTCAAGCCCGGATCTAAGTCGCCCTGAGCCGAGTCCTTTATTTGTGCTGTAGCACATAGACTCTTATAAAGAAAATTCATTTGTTCAGGGTCACCGCGTGGTTTTTCATTAAAAACAAATTACCCGCATTCAGGGAGGACATCTGGGCTTCGCGGGTCCCATTAATGACTATATTTCCAGCCTCCCCAGCCCGGTTGGGCTCCCCTTGCCTGTCACCCCGCGTTCCCGGCCCCGCGAGGACAATGAGAGTGACAGTCAAGTGAAAGGGAAAACATGAGGGATGAGGGCGAGAGGCGAGTCCCCCGAGAGGGGAAGGAGGGAAAAGTGAAAAAAATAAATAACTCAAACAGAGGGTAACAAGGGCCATTGTCTCAGCGTCTTCCAGCGAGGAGCCAGAACAAATATTGGAAGAGCCGGTGGGGGCATTGAAGTCGGTGGAGCCCTGTTTCATCACACAGTTGGGCCCTAAGCCCTCGATTCAGCACCGGACAAAGTAGAGGGGGGCATGTGCTGGATTCAAATAAATGCCACCCATCTCCTCTGAGCACCTGCTGTATGCAGGGCAAGTGGAGAGCCAGGCGGTGGGGGCACTCAGTCACTGTGGCTTTGCCCCGGGGATGCTCAGGGGAGAGCTGAGGCCCCTGGCAGGGGGTTGGAGGTGGTGGGGTTCCTGCAAGAGAGAGCATTTGATCTGAGCCTGGGAGGATGGGTCAGACAAGGACAGGTGAAGGTGGGGAGTGGAAGGGAATATACTGGAATCTGAAGTGTGGTTCCTCGGTGTCCCGGCTGAGAAGGGTTTCTCCTGGGTCAGAAAGTCATCCACAACCTGGATGGAGCACCAAGGAAACCAAGGCCTCCCTCTGGAGGGACTCCATTCTCTCTCACTCTCCACAGGTACTGGGAAAGGCAAGTGAACTTGAGACTTGAGTTCTTAGGTGCCCGTCCCAGCTGCTCCCCTGACAGGCTGTGTAGCCCGGGCAAGGTCTAGCACCTCAGCTAGCATGTCTCCAAGGTGGGGACATCCTGAGGTGCTTCCAAATTGCAAGTGGGTTTAAGGGGTGTGCCTCCCTCCATAGACTAAAGCACCTTGCAGGTTGAGGGCAGCTCGCTGGTAGCTTATAGGCAAAGCAAATTGGTTTCATTCAAAGCCATCTCCTTTTGGAGAGCAGGAGCCAAGCCCCGCTGGTTCTCCTGCCCCTAAGGCTCTGGGCACTGACAGAGGTCTCTGGGGAGAAGTTTCCCAAGTGGAGCGACCCACAGGATTAAAGATGGCAGTCAGTGCAGCTAAGCACTGACAAGCAATGAGGTCTTAGAGACGGGGCTGCAGATCCCAGCAAATCAAAGGGAGGAAAACACAGAGAGCCACCGTAAATTCAATTTGGTGATTGGAAGGACTCCAATAGGTACAGAAGCAAAACCTCTCAGAACCTCTGTGTTCTTGGCTGCAGTCTCTGCCTGAAGCATTCACTTTCTCCCTTTTCACTCCACCTCCCACTGGCTAACACTGTATGCTGCTCTCTCAACCCCAATCCTGAGACACCCCTCCTCCTAGATTCCTCCCCTGATCTAGAAGCATCCCCCAAGTGTACATGTTTTCTCAATGGTGTTTTCTCAATTTCAGCAAAACTCTCTGCAAAGCCATCTTCGGATATGTCCACTCCCAACCCTCACTAACCTTCCTATGGAGAAATTCTGGACCCCTCCCTGACATCTCCAGTCTACTCTGGATCCCCCATTTTTTGTGCTCCCAGAGTCTGGGTTTACATGTGATCACATCTATCCCCCACAGCCTGTAATGATGTGCCCGACTGCACTACATACAAATTAATGATTTTTCATGGAGAAGGGTCATGGCTTTCACCTTCATACCCCCACCTGGCACATGTAGGTGGTAAATGCATATTGGAAGAGAGAGAGGGAGAGAAGGGAAGAAGGAGAAGAAAAGAAATGAAGAAACAATGAGTGAACAGATGGATGGACTGATGGACGAAAGGATGGGTGGATAGAGGGATGGGTGGATGGATGAGTATTGCAACCTAGTCAGCTCAAGGGCCCACCATAACTTTTTATGTTCAGTACAGTTTAACAGAAAATCAGGGTGTCTCCCAAGTCCCTCTTTCCTATAGGGGGCACCTTTCCGCTCTACCTTACAGCACATCACACATTAAATGCCCACCATATATTACCCCCCAAATGATACTTTTGCTCTAAAAATATGACTTATTTTTGTATTTTTATTCACAAAATTATTTGGCTACAAGTAATTTTTTTAAGTTTATGATTGGCTCTGATTTCTCAGCAATAAAGACACAGACTTGGAAATTCTCACCAAGTAAGAAAATCTAACCTAAAAATTGTTTTCAGATGTAGTGAAATTTTTATGAGCACTAAATTTACTAGCTAATGAAGTTAACTTAATAATGTTATAATTGGTAGACATTTAATTTAACATTTACTGATGCCAGTTTTCCAGCTCCCCTTTTTAGATTTTATAGACAAAAGGAATTCTGGTCAGGCTGTTATAAAATTCTGAAATACTTTTCGGTTCTCAGTCCAGGGCCTGTCCCAGAGCCTGCATCCCCACTCCGAACCCCGTGACTCCAAACCCCTTCTTCAGGAGCTAAGATACAGTCACAGACAACGTCATAAAAGTGAAAAGGGAAGGTGGCTGGAAGGAGCCGGCTGGGCCCTGAGCCTCTAATGGGTGGGTGGCTGCTATCCGGTGGCTAAGGGGCTGGTCTGAGCCCTGGTCACTGCGGCTTCTGAGTGGGGATCCCTTCTGGGAGGGGCTGCCTGGCCACACTCCTCCCTTCCACAGGGAGATGTGGTGATGGGGGTATGGGATTAGCACAGCCCGAAGCACCTTCCTTCAGCTCTGCCCTTTGATAGCTAGCTCAGGCCATTGCCTTATCATGCCAGAGCCCAGACCTTAAGGAAACTGCCCGCTTAGAGCAGACGTGGCAGAGCAGGGGAGCCCTCCAGTCCAGACAGGAGGTGATACCAGCAGGCCTGGGTGTCTCAGATTTAGAAATCCTTGAATGGCATGACCAGAAAACCTCTCTAGGGTGAGGCTAATCCAATCTCTGCACCCCCTGCCTCCTGATTGAAGAGAGCAGGAAGTCCCAGCGTCATAGCCCAAGGTCACACTGCAAATACTGATATCTGACCGTTGGAATCAGACCCCAGCTCTCCCAAATTCAGTCAGAACTCCACGCCTCCAGTGTGCTCTCCCACTTGACTTTTGCAATTCTTTTCTTCCCAATGCAGCAATGAACGCATAAGGCCCGACTGGGTGTCAACTTTCCCCAATCCCAGCATCACTTCCACACAGGTTTCCCAGGTGCTTTAGTCACACAGATGGCCCAGATCAGGCCACTTCAGAGCCCTGGCTCTCCATTCTGTGGGTGTGAGCACACAGCGGCCGCCCCTGTCAGATGTGCCTAGACAGAGCCTGCTGTTTGTCCAGGCCACTGTGTACCACTTCCTGCCATGGGTTTCCAGGACTTGAAGCTTGGATACTGACAGAGCCCTTCCTCACTATGCCAAGCCTGCCCTTCCTGCTCGTTCCTGACACCCCTCAAGGTTTTGGTCATACCTCGCTCCTCCTTGATGCCCATGCTCTCTGTTTCCTGGGTCTTCTTGCTCAACAGCGCTCCTCTAACATCTCAGACTGGAAAACCCTTTTCAAGGTCCAGCTCACATGATCTTCTCTTCGGAAGTCCCCCCTGATCTCCCCTACCCTTCCCCATTGCCCCAGAAGACTCAAAACCCCCTCCCCTGCATTCCTTAGCACTTTGAATATTACTAGGTTAAATGTTTTAACAGCTGGTAGGAATGGTTGGGTTTTATATATATATATATATATGCACACATGTATATCTGAAAATATATATATATTATATATTATATATATTATATAATATATATAATATATATTATATATAATATAATAGTATATATAATAATACTATTATATATAATAGTATATATAATATTGTATATTATATAATATATTATATATAATATAATATATATTATATATATTATATATATATATATATATATATATGTTAAACAGCCCCACTTAGACTAAGTGTTCCCTGAGGGCAGGGGCTGTATCTGAAACACCACACATAGCCCAGAGCTGGCATACAGTGACTCTTAGGAAATCTCTGAAGAATCAGTGAATGAACATACGAATGAATGTCCACTTGCCATTTTATCTACGCAGTATCTGTCATCCCCCAGGGTCAATTCTACATTGCTGGTGTGGCAGAGTGACTGGCAGCCACTAGAGGGCAGCAAAGCGTCAGAAATGAGCAACAGGTGGGCTCCCCAGAGCCCAGGGAGAGATTGGCAAAAGTGCAGAAGAACCTGGAAAGTACCCAAGTCCCAAGACCACCAGGAGCCTCAGGAAGGGAGAAGTAGGAGCTAAGAACAAAGGTCATTCATTCCCTGATCAAACATTCCCCAGGCCAGAGGCTTGGGCCGGGAAGCACTGGGAAAGCCCTGGTCGTCCCTCCACCAAGTCCAGGCTGGCTCTTGATACGTGTCAGGCAAAATTCTAAGTCTTTACACAGATAATATCATCTAATGTTCATGCTTATTATCATCATGCCCATAGGAGAAATGAGGAAACTCGGGCACAGAGACATTATGTATCTGCCCCAAATCACACAACAAGAAGCAGCACAGCGATTCAAAACCAGGCAGTCAGATAGTGACGAGGCTCTTAACTCCAGCCTCCCTGCCTCATGTGGCTGCCTCTCCGGCCCTTGGGCAGCCCTGGCAGTTTTGCTCCAGCCTTGGGCCAAGCTCTCATGGCAACCCAGCCCGAAGATCCCCTTTTTTAATTTCAAGTATTTCCTGAGTGCTGCTATGGGCCAGGCACTCTGCCAGGAACCAGGGCACAGCGATGGGCCAAATAGACAGCAGTGTATACAACCCTGTGGGCCACACGGGCCTGAAGGGGAGGCAGACGAGGAAGGGGGGAACCACTGATGAAATGACAGCCATTGTGCTTAGTGTCTATCACGAATGAAAAGAGCGTGCTGCTTTGAGGGAGGCCTAATGGGGGTCCAGGTTTAGATGGTGTGGAGGGCAGAATAATGCACCCCCCACCCCCAGCAATGACGACTACATCCTAATCCCTGCAAAACGTGAACATGTAGGTTTTGTGGTGAAGCGGAATTAAGGTTGCTAATTAGCTGATCTGAAGATAAGGAGATTATCCTGGATTATCCAGGTGGGCCCAATAAAATCACAAGGGTCTTTATAAGTGGAATAGGGATGAGAGAGGGGGAGGGGGAAGAAGAGAGAACCAGAAAGAAAGATGGGGTATGATAACATGATAAAGACTCAGCCTAGCTAGGCCAATGTTGCCAGTTTTGAAGATAAGGGAACTGGACCTGGATGTGGTGTAGGGTAAACGAGAGAATTATCAGGTTTGTCTGCCCTCCCCTCAATGATAGCCCTCTGCAGGCCTACACGCATGCCTGATGGCGGGCACCTGGAGTGGGGTGTGGGCCTGCGTGAGTGGGCACACCTGAGCCAGAGACTGGGCTTGTAAGCAGAGCAACAACAGAAGCAACAGAAGCAGCGGGAGAAGTAGCATCAGGAGAAGTGGCAGAGGCGACAGCAGCAGGAGAGAACAGTGCATGGAGCAGAAGACCATTCAGGGTGCAGCAGAGAAGCCACGGGACCCCGCCAGAGAGCCCAAGAAAGTGAAGATTCGCTGGGGGCTGGGAGGCCTGCCCTTTGCCTACCCTGTACCTGGTTGCCTCTCTATAAGAGACCATTAAAGGCCTAAAAAGCCTCCGAGGGCTCCAGGACTCCTCCTTTAACCTATCTGTACAGCTCCATAGCAAACCTGCTCTCAGTGCTCCTCCTGTCACACAGCGGGGGGTGGGGGTTGCATGGGAAGCTGGAAGAGGCAAGGAAACGATTCTCCCCTAGAGCCTCCAGAAGGAACACAGGCCTGCAGAACTCTTGACTTTAGTCCAGTGAGAACTATTTTGGACTTCTGCCCTCTAAAGATAAAGAACGTCTGCAGGGTAAACGAAGGAGGCATCAGGTTTTCCGCCCTACCACCATTAGATTTGATGATGGACACCTGCGGTCTTGCACGTGCGCCTCGCGGTGGCGTGCGCGTGCGTGAGTGGGCGCACCTGGGCCTGCAGAGACACTATATAAGGGCGGCGTCCCAGATGCGAGGGGCTCGAGCTCGAGGTAGCAGCGGCAGAGACAGTGGAGTACAGGGAAGGACGACATGACAACATCAAATAAAAAGTCTGCTTGAACAGATGATGACCCTACCTGGTCTGGGGTGGTTGCAGAACAGTGTCTTTTGTAATAAATTATAACTCATTACAGCAGTGATAGGAAACTAAGACCTGCTAGGTGAGGGGAGCCCACACAGGAGGCCAGGTCAGCTGGGCAAGTGGGCTGAGGGAGCGCAGAGGGCCGAGCCCACAGTAGAGGAAATCGCAGGTGCTGGAGGCCTGGGGCTCTCACTCCTGCTTGCCCATCTCCCAGGTTCCTGCTCCAGCCTCACCTCCTCCTCCTCAAGAAAAGAAAAGCCATCAGGTAGCAGAGCAATGCAATTGAAAGGCACCTAGAAATGGCGGACACCAGTCCTCCAAGTGGCGTCCCAGGATAGGAGGGCACCGCGCTCCTGGGCTGCTCCTGGTGGGCTTCTCGGCTGCTGCGACACGGTCAGGATTCCCGGGCACTCTGGCTTCAAGCCCCCAGGAGGAGCCAAATGGGGAGGGGGGCACCAGGGGGGCTGGCCTTCCTTGACTGATTCATCTCAGCCGGTTACCTTGCGGCTTAGACTCACTAAAGCCAAAGGGCAGTGAACCCCCTTCCCTCCCCTCAGCCCGGAATTTTTAAGAGCTTCAAATGCCATGTCGATATCTGTTAGGCTGTGCAAATATCTTCAGACAGGAAACAACTAGTTCCACTAATCAAGACTCTATGGAATCTTTGGTGCAAAACTTTTGGCATTTGCTGGGACTGATGAAAATAAATTCTGAAGCCTGTCTCCACCCTCAGCTGAGAGGATGCGCTTGCTCCGGTCAACGTGAGTGGGCGGCAGAGGCACAGGCTTGCAGAGCTGCGGAGAAGGACTCGAGGAGCACTAGAGGAGAACCCTGCTTTTTGCAGGCATGGGGATGCCCTGGAGCCAGAAAGGGCGGATGGTGCCCTGCTGGCAGAATCTGGATTCGAAAGAAACCAGGGTCCAAACTCACAAGGTGGCAGACCGTAATGGAAATATGTGGAGTGGGAGGATGTTACATTTCCTTTCTCAGACCCAGAGGTTCAACCGCCAAGTGTACCCCAGAGGCAACTCTCCCTTAGGAGCCCTAAAAGCAAATCTTATGTACAGAAGCCTCCCCTCATAGGTGAAAGAGGTGCAACCAAGTCTTCCCAAAACCTAGGGTGCAAGAGACTCAAGAGTTCTGGTTTCCCTCTGGTGAGGAGGGAGGACCGCTCAGCTCCGTTCAGAGAAACAGTGTGGAGACAAAGCAGGGTAAAGGGAGCTCCACAAGCCTGGCTCCACTTGTCTCTCCAAACCCAATCCACTCGCCTTGGGGGTTACCAAGCCCATGATCACAAACAAACGTCTCCCAGGGTCAGAAGCCTAAGAGTTAGGAATCAGAAATCTGAACAAATACAAAGTTGAATTTCTCACGGAGGTAGTGATATAACTGTATGCTAATCCCTGGAATCTCTGACTGTTACTTATGTGCCTCCCACCGCCCCCCCCCCCAAAAGTGGGGGTGAGTTCTCTGTAGACTAAGGATCATGAAAGGGGAAATTATCTTAGATTATCTGGGAGGGCGCTCAATGCAATCACTTGCCTCTTTACCAGAGAGACAGAGGTGGAGGGATATTTGACACACAGAAGGGAAAGTGCTGTGAAGAGGAGCAGAGATATTTGAGCATTGAGGGGAACAGCCAAGGATGCCAGGGGCCACAAGGAGATAAACCGGCTTCCAGAGGCCATGCTGGGTTCCAAGACTGTGAGAGAAAATTACCTGTGTTGTCTTCAGTCACCTAGTTTGTGGTCATTTGTTACTGCAGCCACCCAAGAAGAATACACGGGTCAATATTAATTTTCCTGCCTCCCTTCCTTAGCCAACACAACAAAAGAACCTACTATGTGCTAGGGATAGTGAAGGGGTAAGAGACTGGTAAGGCTGAGGACTTGTCCCTTAAGGAGGTCACCTCCTGTGGGAGAGCTAGCAGGACCACAGGCCTAAGAGAGGGTCACCACCAATGGCAGGGGGTGTTTTTTGCTCTGCCCTGGAGGTAGAGGTGGATTCCCTCAGTCAGAGACAGGAGCTGGCCTCAGTCAAAGGCACAGGATGAGGATGGTCACTGACCAGTAAGAATGTGAGTTGTGCTGGGAACCAGGGAGGGGTCCAATTGGGAAGGGCTGGGGGAGGAGACGAGAACCACAAGCTGAAGCCAGACCCTGGGCCCAGGCCCAGGCCCTGCTCTGCTGACAGGCGGGTGTCTCGGCTGAGGGCTCAGCCTCAGGGCAATGCCAACAGACCTTGTGAACATCACTGGCCCACCCGTTGAGCTGTGGAAGAAACAGATTTGGAAATCACGTTGTAAGTAGAGTCCCAAACCCAACTCTGCTTTGGATGTTGAGAAACAGGCACTAAAGACTGTGCCCGCCAAGCATAGTGCTCCAGCCCTGACAGTAGGTTTGGCACTGAGTGGTGCTGGGTGGTTTATGAGAAGAGAATACAAGTAAAGAAACAAGAGGAGAGAGAAGGAGGAAGGGAGGGAGGGGAGGAGAGATGCAGAGAAGCAAGGAGCGGAGGGAGAAAGGAGGAAGACATGGGGCTCCCTGCCAAAATGCTTGTCTCCCTCCCTGGATATCCTCCCACTCTTCTGGGGGACAGAGTCTCAGGGGACCCTGCCACCTGGCTGACCTTGGGGTCACCCATGTCCAGGTGCCACCAGCAGGTTTCCTTAGCCTGTGCCCTTGCTTGGGCCTGAGCTTCCTGTCGCCACCATTAATGGCAAGGAAGCTTGTGGGTTCCTGCTGGGGGCTCTGCCAGGCCCAGGCCCTTCACCTCCTGCGTGTGGTAATTAGGGCTGGCAGATCACAGGGGCCTAGGGCGGGCTTTGTTTGGATAAACTCAGGAAAGTTCTGCTGTTTCTCTGAACTCAGCCTCTTTGGGGTTTGCAGTCAGGGGCCAGCAGGGGCAGCTGGTAGCCTCAGCTTCACCAGCCAACGTGCCCTTGGGACAGGGTGGACAGGGCCCCGGGCGGCCGCTGCCTCTGTTTGGTGTCGCTGAGGCTTGTGTTGATGGGCCCTGAGCCACACTGGCAGCAGAGGGGGGAGGAGGGAGTGCTGAATTGGAGGCAAAGCCCCAGATATGGTCCTCCTACCTGCCAGCTGCACTGCTGTGGGCAGTTCCTTAACCTCTCTGAATCTCAACTTCACTTTTGGAAAATGGGGGCGGGGAGAAGGGGAAGGCTGGACTCCTGTACCTGCCCACCACACAGGCTGGAACGTCAAAGTGCTCCTGGGAAAGCTCCTGCTCTTCAGCAAGTGCTACACAGAAGCCAGACCACGAATGGCGTGGGCTCCGTGTCCAGAGGCTGTGCTACCTTGCCAAGGGCTGGGAAATAGGGTGGGGTAGGCGGGAAGAGGTGGTGGTGGGGTGTCCCCCACCTCTGTTTGCGTGGTGCACTGCGGATAATTTCCCAATGATCTGCTGTGCACAGAAAAGGCAAAGGCTTTGCTGGCGTGAGCCTGGCGGGCCTACCCACATTGGCAAGGCCGAGGACAAGAGTATACACGGAGGCCATTCCCCATATGTCTCATATTTAAAAGTCATAAATCAAACTAACAAACCGTTAAATGAAATATGCTCTACCCTCCTACCTTGTTAAATACGTCTGCGTAACAACCTGGAAGGCTGGGACGCACTCTGAGCCCTGGGACTCCTCAGCGTCTGCGCCAGGACTCGGCCCGCGGGGCTGCCCTCTGCTCTGTGTCCCACCCCACCCCCGCACCCTCACCGTCCACAGCTGTGGGCGCCCAGCCCTCAGTCCAGCTCTGTCCACACCCCAACAACAGCTAGTCCACAGGGGTGCTCACACTCGTGAGCTGGGCTGCGGAGATTTGGGGCTACTTGAGCAGCACCCCAGGGTGGGATAGGAGGAATGTGGGTACCAGATGGCCATGTCCCCTGGCCCCTGCAGACTCTCCCTGGCCTGTGGGTCGGGAAGACACTTCCTGTGGGGCCAGACAGGACCCTCGAAGGAGAGGCTCGAGAGCGGGTGCCCATGTTCACGCCATGTCACGCTCTGGACATGGCGCTGGCTCCTTCTTGCTAGGTGACTGAGGCATGTCCCAGGCCCTCTCAGGGCTCAACCTCCTCACCAAGAAAGTGGGGTGAATGATCCACCACCCAGTTCTCAGAGCTATTACGAGGCTCCAAAGAGAAAGCTGTCTCAGTGGGGAGGGGATATAACCAACACGAAAGAGAGTCAACAGCGTGTGTTAAGAGACAGTCCCCAGCACTGAATGAATGACTGGAAACCAGAGAGAACAATAACCCATAAAAGAAGTGAAGCAACATTCAACTGATTCTGATTTTCCCCAATTTTTTAAAAAAAAATTTTCAAAAACTGGTACTTTGGGTATCCCTGCTATGCTAATGCCTATAGTCCATGGAAAGCCCAGCACCTTGGGGATGCATTGTCTGGACCCCACATCACCCCATTTTTGAAGGAGACTTGGGGGCTGCTTTTCCAATTGTCTTGGAAAAAACTGACCCATCACTGGCCCAAGAGGACCAGGTTTCAGTGGCCACAGGTGTTCAGCTTAGAATCAAGCGACAACCCCACATCCCGTCTGTCCTGAGCACAGGACCCTCAACCAAGGAGTAAGACCACTGAGATCACGGGGGGGGGGGGCGTGAGGGGCTCCCCTGAGTTCACAGCACACTAGGGGGGTGAGGGGAGAGAAGATCGAGGATCTTCAGCTGCGGCACCTCTGTTCAGACTCCCTGTGGGGCCCTCAGGGGCCCCCCTCTCTGATGAGCTCTGGGCACTGCTGCCGACTAGCGCTGGCCCCACTGCTGGCCCAGCTGTAGAGAAGGAGGCCAAGAGCTGAGACCTCTGCCTGATTAATTCAGGTCCACTTCTCAGAAGCATAGAAGTCACCAGGTTGTTTGGGGGTGCCCCCCCGAAACCCCATCCATGCCTGCTGTGGAGACACCAACAGTGCAAACTCACCAGGCACCATCCCTGTCAGCGTCGGAGCTGAGTAGCTGCCCTGGCCGGCGGGGGGGACGTGTGGCGGGTACCCGGGGAGGGTCGTGCTTGCCAAGTCACGGCCTGAGGAATCAAAGCAACAAATCATGGGGTGAGCATCTCCGCAGTCAGCTGCTCGTGTCCTCAGCTCCCTGGACACTTTTGCACATTTGTCACGTCTGGATGCTGAACACTAATGTGCCCCAGCCCCAGACCTCATGCATTGCACATACGCACGTGTACACACACACACACACACACACACACACACGAGCACGCACACGTGCGCCCCCCCCCCACACACACACCCCTCCACAGCCACCCTAGCTCCATTCAGCAGGAACCATGAGCAGCTCTGCTGTGTCCCTGGCACACTGGAGCCCCTTTCTCTCTACTTCACAAGTGGGGCTTGTCCTTCTTACCTCCACACCTTGGCTTCTGCCGTGCCCTCTGCACAAAGCACCCTCTCCTCCAGGTGCACATGATCCAAGCCACTCACCTTTAAAGACCCCCCCCCAAAGGCCTTCCTCCTCCTTCTCCTTGAGAGTGGGCAAATGCCTCTGACCTCTAGCTTTGGAACAGATTCTAGAAGATTCTTCTTCCTATGGCCTAGAGCTACTCATCCACTCAGTGGACGTGCAGGAAGTGCCTCGTGTTCTGGGCTGGGACCTGGAGGTTAAAGCTCAGCAGGCACCCCAGTGGATGCATTCGTCCTCTCTGAAGGCTCCCAGTCTCTTGAGGCCAGGGGTGACAGCTCAATCACCACCCAGAAAACCTGCCTCCCCCACAGAACTTAGTATCTAGTAGATTCTTTTAAACACACGAACGAACGGCGCATCCAAGTGTGCTGGTTTCCAAAGTAGGCAGAAGAGAATTCCAAGGTAGCAGAGCCCTGCATGGGAGAGGCCACTGAGGTCTGTGTACGTCTTAGGAAAAGAAGGGGTCACAGCCCTTTCAACCACAGCCAGTTGTATTGTATTGAAGAAGTGATCACAGGAAAACCAGTAACTTGGACCTTAGCAGTCAGACTGGTGGGTAAAGTTGGCAGTCACCCCAGAAAGAAAGTTCTCAGTGCCGACCAGTGGATGGGAAATGAGGTGGTCTTGGGAGGAGGGAGGGGAAGCGGAACCTACACATCGTCTGGATGTGGACACTGAGGACTGGGGAGACCAGAAGAGATCTGGGGGTGTAAAGGGACAGCTCCTGACCACACAGAGCCAGCAGAGACCCAAGGAGCCTCCTGTTGGGCCCAGCAGGGTGGTGCAGGCAGAACAGGTAGCTGACTGAGCTCCAGGCCAACTAGCAGGTGGCCCAAGGAGAGAGACCACCTCTTACCCACTCCCCTTGAACATGGATGAGCCCATGAATGTTCCCTGGATAAGTGAACAGTCCTTCTAGTGTCAATTGGCCTCATTTCCCAAGGTTCTGCTTACCTTCCAGAACCTTCCAGAACACCTGGCCGCTGCCAGACAGGGGGCTCTCTCCCTCCCTCGGCACATCAACTCCCTGGCATGTGATAAGCACAGCTCACAGATCTTCATAGGAGGCATTGCTACAGGGGTGCAAATGCCCCAGCACTTAGCACTGGGACTCCCCAATCTCCCACCTAAGCTGCATATGACTCCCCGTGAGAGCTAAAATCAAACAGAAAACTGAAGTCGGCAGAACTGACCAAAGGTGATTAAAATTGTAAGTGATTTAATCACTTACAAGGCAATTTAAGGAGGTTTGCCCCACTGCAGCCCTCTTTGTCTCCCTCTCTCATCCTCTTTCAGCCCAGCACCCACTACCCTCTAGGGAAGGCCTGCTCACACAATGTCAGCTTCAGGAGCAGGTCTTGTACCCAAGGTCACAATAGGATGTTTGTCAAGCAAAGAAGTGATGAGGCCCCGCTAAAGGGAGGCGCTCTCCAGAGCCCATAATGGTCCCCCGACCAGCTGTCCGTCAGGGGCACTGACCCCCAGGCAGGAAGGGCCTTGGTGCTCTTCTTTACCAGTTGCTATTGCCATTTAACAGATGGAAAAGCCAACACCTACGGGGAGTGAGGAGCAACTGGCACAGGTCCCACAGGGGCAGGGGCAGAGCAGGCACCTCAGCCCAGGCCCTTCCTCTACCCTAAGCAGCATCGTGGTGGGAAGGGGGCATTGCCCAACACAGGGTCTTCTCCACACTGGCTGCAGAGAGTCCGTGCCCTGGAGCTCTGCAAAAATGCCTGAGAAAGCCGATGAGCACAGGTATCAGCCTGGCCCCTTCGAGATTGAAGTGCTGAGGCCAGACTGAGACAGGCAGAGCAGCTCTGGTGGGCTGGCTCCCTTGACAACCAGGGGAGCAGCTCCGGGCCGAGCCCCCAGTTGAGAAACCCGATGATGACACAGCTACAAAACAACAGGCTCTGTTCTCAGTATTTTAATCATGTACTCAAACCTCAGCAGACAGCATGATGCTCTCCCCATTTTACAGGCTCATGGGACATAGAAAGGGCAAGTATTGGTGCAGGATACACAGTCAGGATTTGGACCCAAGCAATCCCAAGTCAGAGTCTGTACTCTCCATGACTCCCCTCTACTACCTTGTACATTTACTTGGCTGTGCCTCCAACCGTGAGTTTACGGGCTCCATGTGTCTCAGCTGGGGACACCAGGCTAAATGACACCCTCAGGCCACACTGTCACTGTTGCTTATTGCTCCATCGTGCAGAAGGAAATTAAGCTGCATGGTTTGGGTGGCTGTATGTGTTGGGGTGAGAGCCAGGACCACACGGTGATGCCAAAACTTCCTACTGAAAGGCAAAGGACCTTATCCTGATGGGAGGCTGCCTGGTGGAGGGCAGCTCAGGGGCTCAAGGCTTGGTGGCTGCCTGGAAGGGATGGGGACTGCCTGAGGAGTCTCCGCTGATTTGAGGCAAGGCCGGGATTGGAATCCAGCTCTTCTGCCTCCTGAGACTGGGTTCTTTCTTCAACGGGGCCTGCTTTTGTCTGAACCCCAACAGTTTCTGCCAGCATTACACATGCTTTAAAACCTTGATCTTTAAAGCAAGGGTGTAGAAAATCAGTGCCTCACCAAAGCACTCAGCTCAAGAAGCCAGATAAAAAAGCAATAAAGTGAACCTAGGGCAAGGAGGAGGAAGGAATCCATAAATAAAAAGGAGCAAATAATGATTTAGGAAACAGAAAAGCAGGCACAACAATAAATATAACCAAGAATTGTTATTTGAAAAGACCAATAAGATTGGAGAAACTAGGGCAAGTTTCAAAAAAGAAGACACAAATATCAAGGTAAGGCAGGAGAAGATACACTTAGAGATATGGGTGGGATGTTATTAGAAAAAAGAAAATACACGAATGCTTTATACTAACCCATGTGGAGCTCTCAACAAAAGGTACGATTTTTTAGAAAATATGAATTAATAAAATTAACTTGAGAAGAGGTAGAAAATATGAATCACCCATTAACATTAGAAGAAATAGGAAAGATTCTTTTAAATTACTTTTTTAATAGGTGCCTTGTCCACTTAGGTCCTTAGGCAAGCTTCTGTTTGTATATTTGTTTTTGTTTTTGGCAAGTTCTTTTAAACCTTCACAGGACATATACTTATGATATGAAATTGTTCCAGGATATAGAAAACTAAGACAATCTAATTCATTTTGCCAAGTTGGCATAATCCTGATATAAAAACTTAGCGAAGGTGTATAAAATTGCAAATTAACGACAAGCTGCACAATTCATTAACATACCTACAAAAAATCTACCCTTTCTCAGGTCAAGTAGTGTTAGAAAGAGTAGCATACTAGGTCAAATTAGTTTATTCCAGGTATGTAAGAATGATTCAGTATTTAAGCACTGGCTGAGAAATCATATTAATGTATCAAAGGAGAACCATCGTATGATTATATCAAAGCGGTGGGAAAAGCATGGGCTAAAATACAATATTAATTCCTTATAATACCTCTTAGCAGATAAGAATTGCAGTAGCACTTCTTTGATCTGATATTGAGCTTAAATCTAGAGTTAACATCATATGTAATTGCTAGAATACTTGAAGCATTCTTAGTGAAGTCAAGAATATATCCAGGAAACCTGTCCTCCACACTATCACTGAAAATTATTTTTAAAGTTTCAGCTGGTCCAGTAAGATAGAAACATAAGCAAGAGGGGGAGGGGAGCACCCAAATTATCACTAGCTGGGTATAACTGGAGCTTGAAAAATCACAAGATAATCAGCTCATCTATTGGAACCAATGAAAAGTTTGGTGAGACAGGTAATAGATGTCCAGAATCAATACCTTTCCAGATGCAAAAGCTCCCTAATGCCTATTAAATTAAGTACAGATTCTTTAGTTTGACTTTCAAGGCCCTCTCCAATCTGTGCCTCCTACCTTCAACCTGCCAGCCTGGGGGTGTTTAACAGTCAACAGAAGGCAGCTGAGGAGTTAGTACTGCTTCTTTTAGCTCTAACTCAGGTTTTCTGGTTGAATGGGAAACCAGAATTCAAGCTTTTGAACTCAAGCAGACTTCAAAGCATCATTGATGTTATTTTTTGCCAAAAAAGAAATTACTTATATCATTTGTGATGACTTTGTTATTGTTGACATGCAGTAAACTTGCAAATAAGTAAATAAAATGAACTGATTTAGGTTCCTGACATGACTTCTCCTATTAATGACAAATAAGTAGACCTTGGCCAGCTCATGTATGGCTTCTCTTTCCAGAGAGAATAAGCAAGCCTTGGTATTGCTCACTGTTAGAAGGGAATCCACAGTTTTAACTGACCCAAGGTCACAGAGCAAATGGTAGATACAGGAACTTCAACTAATGGCTTGTAGTTAAACATCATTCTTCAAGGATTACTCCAAATGTCTCCCTTAAGGGGACTAACTCTCCCAGATGTCAAAACAGCTTACAAAGTCTTTATAATTAAAAGTGGGATATTGGTACGCACATAGACAGAAAATGAAGGCAACAGAATGGAAAGCCGAGAAATACACCCAACTATATATGCAAATCTTACATATGGTGAAGGTAGGATCTCAAATCACTCAGGGCAAAAGAGGGACTTTTTATTAAGTGGTGTTATGACAACTGGAGAGTTATTCGGGAAAAAAAGATAAAACATATGAATTCTTCAAACCATAGCTAAGACTAAACCACAAATGAATCTGAGTCTTAAGTGTAAAGATAACAATTTCAAGAAAAAAGAAAACATGTCCACACAAAAACTTGTGAGTGTACAAAGCAGCATCATTCAAAAAGTCAAAAAGTAGAAACTACTTAAATATCCATCAAAGGACAAATGTATAAGTAAAACATAGTATGTATTAAACAATGAAATATTGAGCCTAGAAAGGAATGAGATACTGTCACGTGCTATGTGGGAGAACTTGAAATCGTTCACTAAGTGAAAAAAGTCACAGAGACTACACGTTGTATGATTCTACACATATAAAATGTCTGGAATAGACAAATCTATCCAGACAAAAAGTAGAGAGTGGATGCCTGGGACTGGGGTTTGGGAATGGGGGGGAAGGGAGTAACTACTAATGGATATAGGATATTATTATCATAGAGAATACAGATAAATATAATGGATGGGGAGACTCCTGAGACTGGGCTGGGTGGACTTTGGAGTCTCACAGACCTGAGGTCAAATCTCAGCAACACTACTTTACCACTCTTGTGACCTTGGAAAGTTACACAATTCATCCAAGCCTTGGTCTTCCCTTCCTATTGATACTTAGAAAAAGAAGGTATTTTGGCGGGGGGTGGGGGGAGGATGAGAAATGGTTTTCACTGTGATAGTATTAAAGGATGTTACTGTTCTCATGGAGGAGTGGGGCCTGTTCCCCTGGCCTTGAATCTGGGCCACCTTGGTGACAGGTCAACCAACAGAGTGACAGGCTTCCTTGAAAGTTCCTAAGAGCCAGGCCCTGGGCCATGGACATGCCCTATCTCATTCAACACTCAGAAACCCAGAGGGGGTGCTGTTATCACCCCACTTTAAGATGAGGAAATGAAGTTTCCAAGTAGCTGATGTGCCCAAAGTCGCAGTTAATAACCAAGAAGATAACTAACGTTGACTTACATAAGCCAGGCGCTGTTCTAGGCAGTGTTCAAATACTGTTTCTAGATAATGACTTATCCTCAAAACTCTGCAGGGTTAGTCTTATGATTACCCCCTTTGTATAGAAGTGAAAACTAAGACACAGAGAGATTAGGTACCTGTCCATGGACCCATGACTCATAAGGAATAGGACTGAATGCAAACCCAGGTATTCTGCCACCAGATTCCTTCAGTTTCCCCAACCACAGGACATTTTCCTTCTGCCTCTGGACAGGAGGTCCCAGAAAACAAGACTGCTTGCATCTCTCCCTTCCCTGCACAGGGCTTGCTGGTGCTTAGAAAAGGTCTGCCAAAATGAAAGTAATTCAAAGACATTGGTCTGCCACCTCAAAGGAACTTCAGTTCCTATCTCACCAACGTCTCGGAAAGTCCTTCATCATGAACTCTACAAAATAGCTAAGACCTAATTTATCAGTTTTTTGCTTGGATGCAACTTTTTCTTTTTCATGCAGCCCATTTCTAGGTAGGCTCTCTCTATGTACACTAATGGGGGGAAATGTGAATCCAATTAACTTCAAATTTAGCTCATAATGAACTTATCTCATTTTGCTACCAGCTCGGTTCTCATCGTGTGGCAGTAATTAACCACTGGGGGTTGTCACTCCCAGACACATGACATGGAGATCCTCCCAGCCCCTCACTTCAAACCCTTGCAGAATTCATTACCCTGACAGTGTGAAAACCCTTCACAGTGAATACCACCAGGCACCAACCAAACTCCCCTTCTTTGTACCTGATGGTGTAAGAGTGGGAGAGGGAAGAGAGAAAGCCACTGAGAAGCCATGGATTTGTGAACAAGATGGGAGGTAGGGCAGGATGCTCGCAATGGCATGATGGCCAAGGAGGGGCTGCCAGAGGAGGGGGCTCTCCCCCCAAAGCCCAAGCTATAAGGGAATATGGTGGAGCTGGTTGGGAAAGGCAAAGTGGCAATCAGTCACCTTCACTGGGGACTCTTGATGTCCAGGACGCCTCACCCAGGCAGTGGTAATGGTAACGTGCTGTGCGAGTTGGGGGTCAGTTCCATCTCCTCTCTGATTCTCCTATCTGAACACTCAAGCAGTGGGAGCAGGAGGCCTCTGAGGGTCTTTTTCTGCTCCAGCACTCCATAAGTGGCTTCATTTTACCGTGTTAAGGTTAAGGTAAGCCTGTACTGGCTGCTGTGGAAGAGGGCATGGCAGTGCCTTCCCACCTCGCCTTGGCACTCCTGTCCACAGCACCAGACTCCCTGGGGGCCCAGATGAATGCTAGTGAAAGGAGGGTAAGCATCAGTTTGATTTCCTGTCTTCAGGAAAGGAACTCACAGAAGGAGCTGAGGGTGGTTGAGCTGCACGCCCCTGCTCTGCTGCACATGGTCCTCTCATCTGGGGAACCCCCAGCCTGGGACAGAAGCCCCTACAAAGCTCCAGGTAGTTTTCAGAAGAAGCTGGAACTCTGATTTATTTTGGCCTCATCTCATTTGGGAACCTCCAGTCCACATGCAAGTAGACACTAATGAGTTTTAAAATGAACACCAAGACCCAAGAAAACTTGCCCAAAGGACATGTTTAGGTTGCAGATTTCCAATTTTCAACCTGTACTCATCCTCAAAGCTCTTGGATGCTGTCTGAATGACTCCCCACCCACCCACTCTCACCGACTTCAGCAGTTGCCAGACCTTTTAAGGATATGAGCCCGGCCTGGTATCCTGGTAACTGGCTAGTAGGTAACCCCTGCAAAGGGCAACAGGCCAGAGAACAGCATACTGCATTGCAGAAGAGATTTCCAGGAAACTGGGGTGTGAGCCCAACCAGCTCCCTCAGGTTGCCCAAACCTCTTGCCGTCCTCCCCATTTCTGTAATGACAGCCCCAGTCTCCTGCCCACGCCTCTGCCCTCATGCTCAGTCTCCAAGTCCCTCCTGACCCTGGCCCTTCAGCCCCTCTCCTCCAAGGCCCTCTCTCACTCAGCTCAGACCTTTCTTCCAGTTCCCTGTTCCCTAACGACCTCTCCCCAGCCCCCAGCCCCCAGCCCCGCCCTCTTTTCTGGACCCCCTGCTGAGACTCTTCCTGCTCCTGGGCTCCTCAGCCTGTCTGGCTACAGGGAACCTCTCACTTCACCCTAACAGGCAACTTGGGAACTCATCAAGAGTCCTGAAGCCAATGCTTCTGATTCCATCTTGGTTCAATCACTTAACCAGAGCTGCAGGCACTTCAACTTCTGAGACAAGAACAACATTGTCCCAGAAAACCCTTCCTTAGAGTCACAGAACCACGAGAATATTTTTGCATGCTAAGAAACATTATTTAAAACTTTTTTTTCCTAAAGTCAGAAAGGTGGGAAGTATCGCTTTCCAAGGTCACAGGCACACACCCAGATCATGCCTCTCAGAGAACATGCCTGTGTTCGATGACTTCTTATTGCTTGATTGGAGCCCAGACGCCGGGGATAACCATGTAAACATGTAGACTTCTATCAAGCAGAAAACCTAACCCCAGAGTTTCGGGTTTATTGCCCTGAAGGACATTAACCCATTTTGTATCTAATCTGGCAATTTTATTCCATTTTTTAAAAACTCCTTTCCCGCTGGATGTTATAAACCCCGCTCCTCAAATGCTCTTGGAACCACTCTTATCTTTTTATAGGTTCCCTCATTAATTTATGAGTTGAATAAAATCTTCACAAGTGTTCATTCTATATTGGTACATGAGTTACATGCTTAACTTTTTTAAAATGATGCTTTGACACTTGTTAGAGGAAAAAGCCACCCAGGCCTGGGTGACATGAGCTGAAGATTCTCGACAAACACCAAAGCAGATGACAGTAAACAACCACCACCCTGGAGGAGGGGTGCGGAGCTCCGGGCTTCCGGGAGGGGACTGATTCTGGATTCTGCAGTGCAGCCCAGTGCCTGGTACACGTAGTATGGACACCCACAGCCTCACTGATTCCAGCTGGCGTTTGAAACATGACAGTTTGAACAGGGGGCCCTGAAGTCTCCCTTTGTTTGGACCCACAGTGAGTGAAGGGTGTGCTGAGCCGGGCAGTTCAAAGGGGGGTGTTTCACCTTGAGAGAAGAGGCTGTAACAACCCTACTCACATGTCGAAAATGGCCAAGCTAATTGCAGATGAGTCACATTCAGTCATTAAAGCAGACCCGGCAGGCCCCCAATGACAGGTTTATTAGCCATTAGTTTAGATGGTGTTATTTACTTAGAAAAAATAACCCTAACTTTCTTTGTCCAAAATTACTTAATCTCTACCTTTCACTAATTTTGACTGGCCTCCCTCTAATTGCCCTGGCTAAAGATCTAATCTGGATTTGGAGAGCAGGAAAGATAACTCAGAATTCATTAATCAGGATGCTGTTTACTTGGCGACCATCCACTCTCTCCGTCTCTCCATTTGAACTGGCCTCGTCCACTTCCGTGGAATCACTGGACACTAGACTCTAGCACCATGTTTCAATTTCCAGGGAGTGTTTGAATTTCATCTGTGCATTTTAGAGCAGACACCGTGGCTCGGTCAATATTTCCATATACACTTAGGACGCGATCTCTCTTGAACTTGCAACTGTTGATCCAACATAATAAACCAACCAAGGTAGATTTTAATGAGCAAGGCTGCAAAGCAGCTCTGCCACACTCATGCCCAGGCCTCCCTGCCCACACAGCCACTGCCCTGGGACAAAAGGAAATGGAATTTCCAGTAGGGGGATGTTGAGGGTGACCGTGGGCAAGCTCATACCTTCATTTGTTCACTCATTTATTCACGCATTATCTAACACCCACTAAGTTCAAAGCACCCTTGTAAATGCTCCAGAAGATCTGGGAGACAATAGTGGTAGTAGTAGTAGTAGTAGTAGTAGTAGTAGTAGTAGTAGTAGTAGTAGTAATAACCACCACAACAAAAGTTATCATTTACTCAGTTATTTCCATGTTTCAAACACCATTCTAAGTGCTTTCTGTGTATTATTTCATTTAAGTATCGCAGCCACCCAGAGAGATCTAAGCCTTCATAATCCCTAATTTGCAAATAAGATACCCATCAAAAAAGAGGTCGGGCTAGATGTACTTAAGGAAGGTTGATACCTCCAGTGCTGCACTATTCTGCTTTCACAAGTGAGTTTCATCGTACAAAACACACCTCCCCCGAAATTCCACTTCTAGGATTTTACCTATAGAAATACACACAAACTATTTACATTTAATTGAAAGGGAGGAAAGAAGGGAAGAAGGAAGATAATCCAATACCTATCATCATAATGATTTGGTTAAGTAAATGATGCCTCCCTGTGAGATATTACACAGTTCTGGGAAACAATAAGGTAGACTTGAATGTGTGGATTGCGGAAAGAGCCCTAAGATAATTATTAAGTGAAAAAAACAAAGTGCAGAAGAACATAATGTACAGTGTGATTCCAGCTGTGCCAATAAAAAGTGGATAAAATCTATCTATACTGATAGATGCATAAAAATGTTACTGATGCTGTGAACTTTGGGCTGAGGGACTGCGGGTGAGCGAGCTGAGGTAGGGGAGGTAGATTTACTTTTCATTTTCTATTTTTCTGGATGGTTTGAATATTTAACCACCTGCATGTATTACTTTTTTATTCAAAATTAACTTTTTAATTTAAAATTAACTTTTTCTTAAGAACCAGACACAGTCTGTGCCCCAAGGGGCTCACTCACAGTCTGGAAGGGGAGACAATGAATACAAGATGCATCAAGTCATGACTCCTCCCTGCCCCCTGCTCCCACCTCAATGCTCACAGGCGGGTGCTGTCACTGCAGGGACTTCGTGCTCTCCAGGACGGCGGCATCCTAGTTGAGGAGCCCCTTGGTTAAGTCACATATCCATAGCTCATGGCCTCCCCCAAGCCAGCATTCAACCCTTAGACCAACAGCAAATACAGGGACGTCCCACTGATCAGAAATGCACCATCCAGTAATCTCAGCCCCAACAAGAAGCCACAAATCCTATCCCTAGAATCCCTCTGGGCACCAGTTCTGGCAGGCCCAATCCTCATGTGCACACAGTTCCAAGAGGCACAGTGGCTTGGTTTCCCAGCCCCCATAGGCTGAAAGCAGAAAACAAGAAGGGGAAGAAAGACTTCTAGAGTCAGGTAAGCTGACATGAGAAGTGACAGGTGACAGGTGAGCAGCAAAGATGGACACAGGAAAACAGTATTGGCTGACATAAGAAATCCAAACCTTGGTAGTCTGGGGTGCTTGGTGGGAAGGCAAGCTGGCCTCTGACAGACCTCCAGCAGCGTGGTCACAGCCGGGGCGAGGTTCAGTAATAGAGCTGGACCTGGGGCTGTCAGTGGGGTAGGGTAGACTCCCGTCATGCCCACGTGCCGCCTACATCTCTCTGCAAAACTGATGTGACAAACTGGTGTTTTGAAAGTTGGCTTGGGACCTATATAATCATAAGTAGCAGATGGAGAAAAGCCCAATTGTCCATCTCAGTCCAGGATGGGTCCCTGGAGAGCCCTTGGGCAGTGCACAGCCACAGAAAAGACCGCCAGGAGATGAGGTTGCGATGGAGGCCCATGGGCCGCCCCTCCTGGCCCATGCCCACCCACAGAGAGTTTGCCTCGTGACATGTCTCAGAACCATGGAGTGCTGTGGCGAGGCTGCAACCTGACAGGACAACGGGGTGGTGGACGTCACAGAGCTCCAGACTGGGAACCCAGAAAACCCAGCCAGGCAACCCTCCCGTCCTGCCAATTGTCTCCCCAAACCAACAGTGAGACCGGACTTGGTAACCGCTGGGAGGGTCCACTCGAGGGGCAAGGCTGGCAGGTGCACTGCTTGTCAGGGAAAACCAAGCGCACCCCACAGAGGAGCCTCCCGGGGAGCACGGCAAATTAATGTGCCTCAGAGAACACACAGCCAGCCCTCCCCCACCCTCCCAGAGAGGCTGGGTCAGGTGCAGGTGCTTCTCAGAGGCACGGGCTGGCTCAGGCTTTTGCTTGCAAGCCATTGCTTGCTCTGGGATCACCCCTGCCCTGCTTCCTTCGTGGGTCACTGGGAGCCCCAAACGGGATTACGGAAGTAAAAGTACCCCCCACCATTGTATGGAGAAACATATACAAGTCATTCAGGTCTGGGTTCAGCCTGCTGCTTATTCACCATTTCAGTGCCCGCAGTGGGGAAAACTGAGGCTCAGGGAGGTGAAGGGTTCTCCCCAACACCCCACATGTAGCAAAGCACAAACCCGAAGTTCATTTCTGGCTACTGGACTGCAGGCTTCCTGGAGGAGGCGTTAGAATTGGGCTTCAATGGGTAGGTAGGGGTTCTTAAGAGGGATTGAGAGTGGAATTAGGCTGAGTTAGGATGGTACTTGGTGGGCAGTACAGGGGGGCCAGGATACCAATGAGTGAGCTTGAGGGGTAGATGTGCTTGGGACTAGAGCTGGGCTTCCTTAGGTATAGATGGAAGTTGCGAGGAGGTGGGTGGGCAGCTGGGGTGTCAGGTGAACGGGCTGGGGTCCCAGAGGTAGATACTGAGAGCCAGACCAAGCAGACAACATGCATGTTCTGTGAGGTTTCTGCACAACCTTCACACTGGTTTGAAAACCACTTTGGAACTGGGGAGCACAAGAGTCAGAAGGACACTTAAAGACAAAGCAGGGCAGAGAGTTTCCGCTGTGTTCCTTTGGGTCTCCTGGGACCCTCCAGGCCTCTGGGAATCCTACTCCCTCAACCTCATTTAACTGGTTTATATAAAGGGCTTCCCAGAAAGTTTTTATTTAAACAAAAGTTTTCTTAACCAAAAAATTTTAAAATGTCATTGTTGGGAAATCACTGATTGTCTACACTGCAGACAAATGAAGGCCCTGTGAGGGAAAAGCCTTGCCCAGTCTCACGCAGCAGGCTGGACCCCAGCACCTCCATGGCTTTCAATCTGAATTTCCTTTCCTTGTTATCTCTGTTCCTTTCTTGCCTCTTCCCTCTCTCTTCACACAATACCCCTCAGACTCAAGAAATCAGTTCTCAATTCCCCGCCACCCCCCACCCCTGCCCCGTTCAGAGCACAAACGTCCCCGGTAAGGTGAACTGAGCACTTTCCTCCAGGAGAAAATCCAAGGATGTGGGCATCCTCTGGGGTTCTACCGGTGTGGCTGAGGTCATCCTGTCCCTGGAGGGCAGAGGAAGAGGAGAGCGGGGGGCCAGGCAGAGCCGGGCGCTGGCCTAACAGGCTGGGCTCCTACCCAGAGACGTTGGGCATCATTTTCCTAAACTTGCTCTGTGGGGGTGGGGGTGGGGGTGGGGGAGGTGGAGGGGTGTCTTTATATTTATAGGACCTGCTGGACATCATTCAAGAAGGGTGAACACCCATGGAATCAGACTTCATAGATTTCACCCCTGGCTTCCTCCTCTGTTTTACCAACAAATGACTACACCTCTTTGAGTCTCAATTTCCAAATCTGCAAAATGGGGATATACCCCTTGCCTCCCAGGGTTTCTGGGCTTTGGAAATAGAGGAAGGAGAGAGGGTGGTAAGGAGAAGGAAAAGGACGTGGAAAAATGGAAACCTTCAAAGTGCAACCCAATGTGGCATCAGCTGTGAAGTCCCGTGGGCCAGTGCTTGCCAGCCGCTCAGCCACGCACCGTTTGCACAGACTTCTCTACTCTCAGTTTCCTTGCCTATGAAAGGGGGACAGTAACAACCTCTTCAGGGTTGAGTTCTGAACCGAGTCACCCAGGAGAAGGAGGTTCATGGAGTCTGGACGCAAGGCCCCCACAGGGTAAACAGCCTCTGCCCCCCTCTGGCCCAGGCCCCAGCTCCCCCTCCCCTCATCAGCTCCTTCTGCTCCAGCGTACCCACCAAAATGAACCTCACCGGGCAGGAGGACTCGGAGAATTAAAACACGCAATCAAACAGCTTCTTGACGGAAAATGCTTTGGAAATTTTCGGGTCCATTTACTTCTCAATCTAATTTTGTCCTCGGATGCACATTATGCGCGAGATGGGATCTCATGTGGTTTGCCCGGCGCTCCGCACACCAGCAGGAGGCAGCTTCTCGATTGCCGTTAGCCTAGCTCCCCGCCTTTGAGCGACATAATGAGGGCACCCAGCAGGCTTCAGGGGTGCCCTGGGCCAGAAGGCTCAGCCTGGACACCGTGGCACCTACAGTGTCTTCCACCAACACTCCCAGAGCGGGGGCTGGGGGTGATCACCAGGCTGCAGCCCCTCTGCACCCACAGCCACCTCCAGCCAGAGTTCACCCACCCCCGACTATCTGCCTCCTGGCTCCTCCAGTATACCAGCCCTCTGCTCCCACCCTCAATGCTTCCCCCACCTCTGGGTCAAGTCCAACCCCTTGCTGCCCTCTATTCCTCCTGGAATACCATAGGATCTGCCCCCATTCCCATGCCAACTCTAGGCGAACTGATTTCGCCCAACTGACCTCCACACCCAAGCAAATGTTTCTACCATACCCTAGAAGCTCCTGGCAAACTCCACCAATGCCACGTCCATTAGTGAACCTTCCCAGGTACCCACCCTCCTCTGCCCACCCAGTGTTATATCCCCTCAGTGCTCGCAGGAGTCCCATGCCTGGCTGGACATTACAGCGCTGTCGGCCTGCCTGGTGGCTGTGCATAGAAGGCGCCGGACTTAGTCTTTCCAGGGCAGGGCCCACGTCCTGTCCCTTTGTTTCCCCGTAGTGCCGGCATAATGGTTGGCATAGAGCTGAGGCCAAGCAAACACCTACTGGTTCATCATTCAGAAACCTTTTCCAAGCCATTCTCCTGGGCCCAGTCTTATGTCAGGTGACAGAGGTTTTGAACCTTTGGCAAATAGGAGGTTTCTCTTTGAGACTGACAGATGACACTTTCCATCTCCACCACTGGAGAAAAAGCTACCAGCCATCATCCAGAAGTTACCCAGTT
The DNA here is from genome assembly GCA_004024925.1 of Scalopus aquaticus. Taxonomy (NCBI): domain Eukaryota; kingdom Metazoa; phylum Chordata; class Mammalia; order Eulipotyphla; family Talpidae; genus Scalopus; species Scalopus aquaticus. The sequence goes on along the minus strand of PVIJ01001015.1, from coordinate 65,217 downwards.
CTTGCCCAAAAAATGCCAGCCACTTTCAGGACCCCCAGAAGCCCTCCATGCTTCTTTCTTCTCCCCTATTATTCCCAAGCCAGTTGAAAATGTGCAAAGATGGGGGACAGGTCACTGTTTGTGGGATCCTCGCCTATATGCTCATAGCTGCAAGATATGGCTCAGTCTCAGGGTCTCACAACAACAGGGGTTATTCACAAGGGGAGACTGGGAAAGAGTTCCTAAGGCAACACAGCCAGGTAGCCAGGTAGTGCCCCGTGCCCGGTATTCCAAACCAAAAGCTGCTCATGCAAGATGGCATTGTCCCTCTGATGTGAGCCTGGAACTGGTGCACACTGGTCAGTGGTGGACCAGGATCCAGCTAGGAAGTTGCAAGATGACCTCAGCAGCACCTCTCCTGAAGCTGAAGTCTGCCTCCTCCTGAAGCTTCTTCCAAGCCCTTGCAGCCAGGACACAGATACCTTCCTGGCTCCACCACGCAGGCACTTGTGTGAGTTGTTAATTTGGAAGCCAGTGACACAGAGAAGTGGGGGCCTGAGGAGTCCATCTGCTGAGGCAGAAGTGCTAGTGGTGACAACTAGTGTCCAGGGCAGCAGTGTGAGCTGAGGGCTGAGTATCCACAGACAAGATGTGGCCTCTCCGTGGGAACAGTTCTACAGTGTGGTTCAGGTGTGGCTCAGCAGTGATTTTTGGCTGTGAAGTCACTGAGCCTGGTTCAGTCACCCTTTTTTTGTCCTCATAGCGTCTAGAAAAGCCCTTTCTGCTGAAGCATCTACAGAAGTCTGTTACCACAGCCGAGAGTTGTGCCTGCTGCAGGCTGGAAGATGGAGAACATTCATACTCTGCTTTGTCTCACAGTCACCTCTTCCCATACTTTTCCATGACTTCTTTCTCTGGCCACACTTGTTGCCTGGAGTCCCTTTCTAGATCTCTTCTTTTCTCGATCCCTCTCATCTCCACATCTTCACTGGATGACCTGTTCCAGGCTCATGGAGATGAGTCCCCAGACTGTACTCTCCCCATAGCTTCTGGGTGTTTCCACTGGGCATCACCAAGTCCAGGCACCCAAACCAACTCCGCTTCCTGATACCTTTGTTTCAGCTGGTAGATCCTTTATCCGCCCAGTCCGCCCCCCCAAACTCCAACCAGGCATCCTCTGACTTCTGCATTTTTCCTATCCCCCAAATTTGACTAGTACCAATTCAATTCTTCAATTTTTTCCACCATCCTCTTCCCCACTACCTCTCCTGGACTCTAACAACCACCTTTTTCTCCTGGACTCTTACAACCACCTTCAATGGGTTAAGTCTTCTTGCTGAGTCTCATCTCATTACATCTACCCTCTAGCAAGACCCCAGAGAGATTTCTTTGAAGATGCAACTCGCTATTTAAAGCCTGTCAAGGTTCCCCAGCTGGAGGTCATGATCCTAGGTCCTGGGGAGCCTCCACCTGTGATTTCTCCCTGCACATCTCACCATTCCTCCAGCTGCCTGCACTTCCCTACTCACTTGTGCTGTCTGACTTCATCATGTTGCTCCGTCTGCCCAGAATGCCCTTCCTCACCTGCCCTCCCACAGTGGTTAATTCCCATCCACTCCAATCAACTCAAATGTTACCTCCTGCAGGAAGCCTTCTTTGCTTACTACCTACACAACATCAGAAGGCATAGGTGGGCCTCCCCCTGCTCCCGTGACAACCACCACATGCTTCTCTTACTGTAGTTCTACCTTTTAAAAGCATTTAGTGACCACTTTTGATGGGGCAGGAACCTTATTAAGAATCTTATTTGCATCATCTCATTTAACCTCCTGACAACCCTTTGAGAGGATTGTTATTCTCATTTTCAGATGAGGAAATCAAGGGCCAGAAAATTGAAATGACTTTCCCAAGATTAACAGCTACAAAGTGGTGGGTCTAGAATTGACCCAGGGCTGGCTAACTCCACATCCAAAATTCCTAACAGGGCTGCTATTTCTTTCCCTCTGCATCTGCCCGTCTGGCATCGTGCTGGCCAATGTACTTCGCCTTGCTGAGCCTCAGTTTCCTCTTCTGAAAAATGGGATCAAGTCTCTCCCCACCACTTTCCCCAAGGAGAGCAGGAAGATCTGTAAAATCACTAGGTAAAACATAAAGGCAGGCGCATATACGAGAAGGTGTTGGCATACTTTTAGAATGTTTTTTCACTGAACAAGTTCCTTGCTCACCTGAGAATCCGAGGCCTGCCATCTGCTCCTTCCTCCCCGCGGACAGGGCTCCCACTTTCCCACCTGGGTCAGGTTGCCCCTGGGATTTTTAAAGTCACCATCCAGCTGTCCCTATCCCCCTCCCCAAACCCAATTGTGACAGTCAAGCAAAGAAAGGCAGGAGGGGACAAAAATCCATAAAGGCAGGCAAAGCGGGCGGCTGGTGGAATTCTCCAGCTCCTGACCACCCGTTAGTGACGTCAGGATTTATAACTGTATTAAATGGTGTGACAGGCAGCCTTGATATATCAGTTCCCCCTTCTTCCCAAATCACAGACAATAAAAGCTTTGGCAGTGAAAGTCATTCATCATCATAAAGACCTGAGACATCCCAGTCATCAATTTCACTCACATCCTTAATACACTGGAGAGTGTGCAGGAGTTGAGCACCTCAAAAAGGGGGGGGAGGGAAAAACACGAAGGAAGATTGAACAGGAATAATTACAAAGGTCAAAGAAGGGATTCCTCCAGGGGGTGCCACGGGCAGTGTCAGTCCTGCCAGAGATGTGCTCGCCAAGGGGAGACGGGCCGTTGTGGGCGTGCTCCAGGGCAGCCAGACACCCAGCCCTCAGGCCAGGCCTGGCAGCCTAGGGTAGGAGCTGGCTGGGAGGGGCCAGCGGAGGGAGGATGGGGTGCACTACCCTGAGCTCCATGGCCCCAGGCAGGGTTCTATGGGAATCTTTTACTCCATCAGTCTAATTAGTACTAAAGAGATTTAAAGGTAATAATAAAGCCACAGGAATCCTTTCATAATCTCCCTACCTATTGGCACAGATGGCTGTGTGTGCCAGCTGTGGTCTTCTTCTGGGCAACACCTTTTGAGCAACTGTCCAGGACTAACAAAACCATAATACTGCCAGGCCATCTGGGAAAAATTCTCAGTGCAGAGCTCCTGAGTATGCGCTCCCATTCCTGCCCCTCCCCGGGCACTCTGGACATCACCCTCACTCCTAATCCAACTGCCTTGACCATAATGAAGCCAGGGAGCCCAGAGAGCAGACACACACAGGCCCCTGACTGATTAACCCCTTGCACACCAGCCTGCTCTCAGCGTGAGGACCAGGACAGCCCGGCAGCGTCTGCGCCCCTGCATCTCCGTCTCCCACCACCCCAGCAAGGCTCCCTGCGGCCTGCCCAAGCCCCTGCCCAGGCACCTCTTGCCACCTGACTATAGCTTTGCACCCTTTTTCCTCTCAGGTGGGCAGGGCAACAAAGGGTAAGAAGGGGGAAATGACCGGTGTGATGCGAAGAGCTGGGGTCGCTAACTGACTTGCTCCTGAAGGGAAGCAGGACTTGGTGGCCCGGCCCGGCCCCAGGCACCTGACCAGGGAGAGTGAGAAAGTTTATTGAAGGAAAACAGTGACAATTATTTTTCTTCTGCTTTCTTTTCTAAAAACAAAACAACCAAAGAGAATTTGGGTCCAGGGAAGGGGGTAGTTGCTGGAATGCTAAGACCTCTGCCTCCTCCCACCCCCCCACTTAACAACGAGCAGGGAGGGGAGAAGATAGCGGCTGCAGAGGCTGAGTACTCTGGGGCTACCAGGCTGCCTCCTCGTACCCTGGCCCAGGTAAGAACATGTCAGGAGATGCAGAGCACACAATCCCCAGAAAGAAGGAACAATGATACTTGTGCGTCCATCTGCTCAACAAACCTTCACTGAGGGCCCTCTGTATGCTGGGCCTAGCTAGGCTGCTGAGGTCTATCTGGGGTGCAGGCTGACTTACAGGGTGCCAGTTGTTGGCCGGTCAGTCAACCCAGCAGCCAGATTCTACCCAAAATCAAAATATATCACGTGAGACACCCTGTGTCCCCACCCCCCGCGGCTCTGACCCACCCACTGGACTTGCTTGTGGTCTGTTCTCCAATTCAGATTCTGCCTTATTCAGACCTCCTTTGGTCAGATATCCTGCCTGCCACTCACACACTGGGTTGGTGAGAAGCTGTGTGGCAGAGGTCAAATGTGTAGCCTCTAGAATCTGACTGGTTGCATTTGAAAACTGGCACCACTACTTAGTTGCTGTGTGATCTTAAGCAATTTTCTGTGCTCCCCTGTCTCTCAGTTTCTGCATCAGTAAAATGGGGATAATAAGACTCTCTCCTGTGATTGTTATGCAAATTAGACAAGTGGACTATTGGGTTGTTGGAAAATTTATGACGTATTTTTTCTATATTTTTCAAACAAAAATGCATCATGACTTTTCTGACAATCCAATAATTAACAAGTTAATATACGCAGAGTGCTTCGAACAATGCCTAGGTATAGTGAGTGGAGGCAAGTATTGGTTCTCACTTGGTGACTGTTGGCTTACTGAGATCCTAAGTCCCAGAACCTAAGAATTTGCCACCTTACAAAGCAAAAAGCACTTTGCAAACAGATCAAGGACACTGCAATGTGGAGATGATCCTAGATCATCCAGGTGGCCAATGTTACTGATAAGAGTCCTTGTAGGAGGCAGCAGGAAGGTCAGAGTCACAGAGAGATGTGACAACAGAAGCAGAGAAAAGATACTGTCTTACTGGCTTTGAAGGTGGAGGAAGGGGCCACAAGCCAAGACCACTAAAAGAAGCTGGAAAAGGCAAGTTAAATGAATTCTCCCCTAGACCCTCCAGAAAGAATGCCACCTTGACAGCTTGATTTTAAGACTTCTGACACCCAGAGTGTAAGATAATGAATCACATTATCTTATCAGAGCAACAACTGGAAACTAATACAGGAAGCCAATGGAATATCCAGAACAGGTTGCCAGCAGGCTTGCTCCATGCTGAACAGAACCCTTGAGAGCTCTTCCACCATCCCCTTGAAGCAGAGGACCCCTAAACTTGGCTCAGGCTGTTTTCCTGAGCTCCACATTTTTTTTAAAGATTAATTTATTTATCCATACAAGAGCTGGGGTGTAGGCCAGAGGTGTGGGCAGGGGAGGGTAGTGGTGGTGGTGAGAGGATTCACCAGAGAGAGTAGGGAGCAGAACAGGCGATTGACTGAAATACACTGCTGAGGGGAGAAACAGGCGAGACAGGAAAGGTCTGCCGTGCCATGTGGGTAGCTCCCTGGCCAGGGATCGAACTCGTGCTGCAGTGGCTGCCATAGCTTCAAAGTGCTGAGATTTAACCCCCTACATCACCAAGGAGGCCCTGAGCACCACATTTTTAAAACAGCACTCACATAGCCCATATTGTGTTGCTGGCAGGGTTCTCAGGGCTTTTGAAATATCAACTCATTTAATCCACATAAGAGTGATGGATCCCCATTTTATAGAAGAGGAAACTGAGGCTCACACACGCATACAATTGAGCAACTAAGGCCACCAATTCATCAGTGTCGGTGCAAGAATCTAAAGACAGGTAGTCTAGCTTCAGTCTGTACAAGAGGCTTTAAAGTTTGATCTGTTTCCCAGACCCCAGTGGATACCAGTCTAGTTGTAGTTAAGTGGAAGAAAACTCTGCTTGAGTACCTCTGGTGACACGGAGCTTACTAGCCCCCGAAGCAGTACAGTACATGGTTAAGAGAAAACGAACTCTGTACTTACTGCTGTGTGAACTCAGGCAGTTTCTTTAACTGTTAGTTGGGACAAAAATAGTACCTATGTTTCATTGAGTAAAGGATGAAATGAACCAAGACACATAACAAATGCTCAATAAACATTTGCAATCATTGTTATTATCTCCGGAAGCAGTCTATTTCATTTCCAGAGAGCTCAAACTGTTAAAAAGTTCTGTGTGCTCAGCTAAAGCTGGCTTCCCTGCAGCTTCCCTGCATGAGCTCCTAGCAGCCACACCTCCACCCCACAGCCCTGAGCACAGCCAGGCCCCAAGTCAGCCGATGCTAAGCCAGCAGCCCTGAGCCTCCCGTGGAGGATGAGGTTTCCTGCCCTCTGTCCTGTCTGGGCCATGTACCCTGATGCAGGTGTACCCCTTAGTCCCAGAAGGTGGACTGAGTCTGCCATATTGCTCCAGAAAACTTCATGATGTATCATCCAGAACATTAGAGAAGAGGGAAGTCTGGTATCGAACATGTTGGGTGGCCACACAACATGAAGTACAAATTAAAAAACTGAACACCAGTACAGAGTGTAAACTCATTTGTAGGGAAAGATGATGTGAGTATACGCTGATGCATGTTTTCTATGCTGAGAGACAGCACTAGAAGGACATAGCCAAACCATCAACTCTGACAACATCAGCAGAAGTGGTTAGGGGCGGGGCGAGCGGCACCACCACGTGTCCCTGCACACACTTACATGCCATTTGCCTTGATTCTACAATAAGCATGTATTCTTTGGGGATTAAAAAGACATTATGAAGGGAGAGAAAGGGATCAAAACAGGAGACGGAAGAGAGTAAGGGACAGTGAGGATGGGTCACGGATGCAATGGTGGTGGGAGAGCTATGGGGAGGACCCCTGAGGGGAGAAACCAAATACTGTCCAAAAATGAACAAAACGATGTAAGAAATCAATTAATAAACAAGAAATAAAGTTAAATGAAAAATATTTTTTAAAAGTCCTTATGAAAGGGTGGTTTGTGATACTAATCCAAGCTTCAGAGCACAGAAACCAAGAGTGCATGGCTCCCCCCGGCCCAGCTTAGAGGTGGCCTCCACAAAACACTCCCCAAACCCCGCAGTGAAAGAGACATAATCATCTTTCCTTCACGCCCTCAAAAGCACTTGGCTTCCCCCATGGTGTTTAGCTTCCTTTGTCTTATTTGCTTTGTTCGCCTTTTCATGAGATGATGAATATGTTGAGGACAGGACTCTACAAGCTTCAAGACGCTGCCCAGGCTGGGGTCTGACCCCGCGAAGGAGCTGGGTTTCGATGGAGAGATGAGTGAGTGAATGAACGAGCCCATGAATGAGGAATGGTGGCACTCTGCAAATTGCACTCCAGTTTGGTGTGTTTTCTCCTCCAGTTAATGGTAAGGCAGGGGGGATCTCTGAACAGGAGAACAAGCTAATGAAATAGCTATTTTAGGAAGATGGATCACAGCAGGGTGGGCAGGGAAGCTGGAGACCCAGAGACCTGCTCGAAGGCTATTTGAAAAGGTCGGTTTCCAAGCTGCCCGCAAGTGCAAAAATCTATGAGTGCATTACCAGGACGCCATCCAGCTTTGTTTATTTTTATCTTACAAAATACAAGGTCAGAGACAACTGGAGTACTTTCTGCTGAAATTATTTTTTTTAATTGACACTGCACTTTACACAAACATTAATTCATTTATTCAACAAACAGTTCTTGGGAACACTGTGCTAACTGGAAAGCAAATCATATTTCCCTTTGATGTGCATGTTAATGACAGAGATGCTTGAATTCCATTTTGGCTTTAAAGTGATCAGACCCCTGGTTTCTGTGAACCTCTGAGTGTCCTTCTGAACGCTAAGATTCTAGAAGTCTGGATTTCGAGAGAATCTGTGACTATGAGTTACAGATTATTTTGCAATCCCTATACATAGTTCAACCCCTAATCGGATTCACCTTGACTCTTTGGAATGCAAATAGTCTTGTATCTCTGGGGAAAGTTGTGAACTTATATCTCTGGGTAAGTTGAATATTGAGTTTTCTCTCTGGGATGTGGTCCTCTGGAGCAGGCCCACAACATCTTAGTTTGGAGAGAGTATGAAGTCACTGCAGGGGAGCAAATGCTACACTGGTGCACAGTTGGGAGAATTGAGCAGGCCCCTCTGCTGGGCTTACGCACTGAACAGTGTCTGCAGGCAGAATAGTGAGAGCAAAGGCCTGAAGTCAGGGACAGGCAAGTCAGCCTGTGTGCAGCCCTTTCTGGCTTGACAAAGGGGTTTTCTGCTTGGCAGGGGTGGGAGCAAGGGGGGGGTGGAGTTTGAGCTAGAGGAAGATCAAAAACTCAAAAGCACACAGGGGCAAGCAAGAAGGTCACTGGGAAAGGCTGCCCCATGGAGTCTGGTGCTGGCCCATCTAGGGGGGCAACCCGAGGGTGGCCACGTGGGAATGTGGACTGAAGGTGGATAAGACTTCCAAGTATTCAAGAGAAGTCAGATATTTTCATTCTTATGTTAAATCTCCTGGAAACTACCCCAGTGCCCATCAACTGACAGACAGATGAGAAGATGTAAGATCTATATCTATATCTGTATCTCTATCTATATACATGAACAGTATTTAGCTATATAAAAAAAGATGAAATCCTGCCATTTGCAACAATATGGAAGGACCTAGCAGGAATTAGGTTTAGTGATATAAGCCAGACGGAGACAGACAGACACCATATGACTTCTCTACATGTGGTATGTAGCAAAAACAAACAAACAGATGAACTAAATAAAGCAAAAGTCAACGTTTGGACTTTAAGACCAACTAGTGGTTATCAGAAGGGAAGGGGGCAGAGGTTTGGGGAAATCAGAAAAAAGGAAACAGTGGTTTGGTAGAGGATAGACTTGGACTCCAGAGGTGAATTTAATGTAGTAGACACACACGCTGATTCTCAACCATGAACATGGAAACTAATGTAATGTCGTAGAGCAATGCTACTTCAATAAAAAAATAATTTAAAAAATCTCCTGGATTTTAGGCACTTTACATTTTTTGGTAGTGATGTATTGACAAAGTTTAAAAAAAAAGTGTTAATGTAAATGTATATATCAAAAATTCCTCTTCCCACCCCAATTCACAGTCCCTGCCTACACACAGACCTAAGTTCCCGAGTCCCATCCTAAAGTTTCTTTATGCGTGTTTGAACAATGCAAGCATGCATCTCCCTTCTCTACGAAGGGGGCATTTGGTGCTCTCTTCCTGCTTCTTTTCATGAGTGCTGCTTCTCAGCGGCCCTTCCCTGTCAGACACGGAGATCGTCCCCATTTTCCCTCCCCGCATGCACTCCATGGTATGCAGTCGCCGCGGTCTAATATGGCCCCTGCTCACGGACTGACAGTGGTTCTCCTAGGAGCTTTAAAAGGTTAGGTCGGCTTTTGTTTTTAAGTTTAAAAAACACTATGCAGGCCAAACAACATTTGTGGTGAACCACAGGGACAGCGAACGCAAGCCAGGAGAAGTGTCCCGGCCCGGGTCCGTGGGCTCAGGACACCAGTGAGCCTGGACTTTGCAGGCAACTTGGCATTGGCTGCCAGCGGGAAAGGGACTTGCTTCAGCGGAGAACAGCTGCAGGTGAGTTCTGTTTGAAGAGTCTTTGCCTTAGAGATAATGAAATTCCTGAAGCCGGGGTAATCAAGCTCTGATGTAGAATAGGTCCCAGGAATGGGTGAAGAGTCAGGCTACCCTACCTCCAAATCAGTTTCTATTAACCCCAAGAGGCCCAAGATTTGATTATGGGCTGGGTATGACTGGCAGCAGAGAGAGAACTGAGAAGTGACCCCACCCTTTTGGCATCTTACTCATTCATTCTCGCATTTAAAAAGCACTGAGGAGGCTGTTATCTTCTGTTGGAAATGCGTGTCCCCCACATCTTCCCAGGCTTCTTACGGTTTGGACCTCAGATCAAATGCCACCTCAGAGGGGCTCTGCATCACCCCCCACCCCACTCACTGCTACCTCTCAACTCTGTCTCTCTACTCTCCCCCCCCAGTATGATCCGTTCAAAGCACACATCATTATAAAGTTACATGGCACATATTTTCTGTGTTTTGCTGTGAATTGTCTGGCTCTCCCCAGCAGCTGAGCCCACAGAGGGCAGGGGCTGTCCACCAAGGCCACAGTGTACTCCAGGCCAGGCACAGAGTGACAGCCCAACAGATCATAAAGCTAAAGATACCACCTCCCCTTCCTATGGGCACAACTGCCATCCCCAAATCTTCCACAAGATTCCTCGATTCCTCGAAGAGCTCCTGACTGCTGGTTTCAGAGTATTAAGCTGCACTGTGGCTTTTTTTGCAACGTGTTTTGGCAGCATGGGTATTTAAGGTGTATCTCATGTTTTTGCTTTTATTATTCATTGTGATATCTCTCTGAGGGAGGCGGTATTTAGTCGGATCTGATTGAACCTCAAAAACAGTCATAAAAAATAAGTCAAAGAAGTCACTCCCCACAAAAGATGAATGAACAGTCCCTCAAATCAGCTTGGAACCTGGGCAGGTTTTGTGCTACCAGAGCGTTGAAACACTTAAATAACTACCTGAGTGTCTGCACGTGCCAAGCTCTGTGCTAAGACCCTGCAAACCTCTCAGCAAGCCTACGAAGGAGTACTAGCAGGAGCCCCATTTTATGGATGGGGAACTTGGGCACGGAGGCTAGGAACTTACCTCCGGTCACCCAGCTCGGCTATGGTGAAGCTGAGCTTCAGTCCCAGGTGGCTTAACTGCTCACAGTCTCAATCACATGCTACCAGAACTGCCTTCTGGAAATTTAAACTGGATTATCTTTTAGTCCACATAATGGCAGCAGACCACAGAGGTCAGGCCCTTCGGTGAACCCTAGTTCCAGCTCAAGGTTACCTCCCTTCTCTGGACTTGTCTCCCCAGCAGTGAAACGAGCCTTTGGCTTGCACACCCCTCATACCCAGACATCTGTAGGCACCTCACCTTTCCCTGAGGGAGGCTGGGAAGTGCCAACGCTGGATCCCGTACCCATCGGGGCCTCTTCCCACAGAGGTCTGCACACACTGCAACACTCCTCTGTGGCTTCTAAACCCTCTCCCCACACGGGCTCATTATATCCTACTAACAGCCAAGGAAGGCAGGCAGGGCAGGAGTTGTCATCCCCATTTCACAGACAGGGAAACTGAGGCTGAGAGGATAGTCTACTCACCTAAGGCTAGGACCGCATGGAAGCAGTGGTCAGACTTCAACCCATTTCTCTGACTCCTGGTTGAGTGCTCTCTCCTCCAGGGCTCACATGAAAAAGGGAGAGGGGGGTGGACTTTCTCTACTTCAAGGATCGAGTCTGGGGTACTGTGGCTCCAAACATCAAGCCTGAGGGATACAGCAAACCAGAGCTGGTGGTGCCCGGGTCTAGGCAGCCATACTGTCTTTGTGGGTGTTAACCCACTGCCCTATAGTATAGTCTCGGAAAGGACAGTAATGGGAGGAGCCTCAGACGCGGGGCCTGGGTCATCCACTAGGTTAGAATTTCCCCAGCTTCTTTGACCAGAAGAAGACTCCCTTAGCCTCCGCCTGACATCCCAACCTGCTGATGCAAAGAGATGGTCCTCGGGGCGGCACTCACAGGGATACAGGCTGGCCCCATTCCTTTGTTCTCCCAGGCAAATGGTCAGGTGGGCACAGTAGGGGGCCTGCTGGGGCCTCCTCTGGCACCCCACCCGCTGCCCTCTTGGGCAGGTAGGCATCATAGCCGCCCCACCAGCAGGCCTGTGGCCCAAGGACACATCTGCAGATAATTAGTCCCACTCAAGAAGGGCCCAAACTGCTGACACTGCAGGAGCGGGCCAGCCATGTCACTGGTTTGCAAATGGTGAGCGGTTTCTGAACCGTGGCCCTGGTTGATAGAGCAGGGCTTTAACTTAATATTTAATGTGGCATATAAACGAGGGAGAGATATCAACTCGTTCACTAATGAGATCTTCCCTGGGCTGCCCAGAGTGAGGGCCAGGATGGAACATGGAACCCCAGGCTGGCACAGCTGGGCTGGAGCCCTGGGCTGGCTCCACACTCCAGCTGAGCATCTACTACACTCTGGGTTTTGTGGGGAGGGGAGAAAATAAGGAGGGGGGTGGAAAAGAGTCAAGTCTCTGAATTGCGAATTCCTAAAGAATTCACCACTGTGTCAACACATCCACCAACACAAGTGGAATTAAATTAATGCCCGTGTTGACATGGAGGTTCACCGCAACAACTCTGGGGGACATTCTCACAATTCTGGGGTGTGGGCAGGATCGTCTACTGCCTCCTAGAGGGCCTTTTGAGAATTTGTGGGACTTTTTACATGAACAAGGGCTATTATTGGCTTCTCACACAACAAAGACTTTCCCTTCATCCTGTACAACTGTCATCTCCTGCCCAAGGTTCATGTCGGTGAAAAATCTGTTTATAATTATTTGAATCTAGAACTGAACTTCATTTACATGTAAATGTGAGCTTGCAATTTCCTTGAATTTTTTAGGAATGTAACTACCATGTAAATTGAGCAAAGTCCATACTTTGTTTTACTTGGCGCTTTGCCAAGAGCTCCTCACTATTTGTAAAACCACGCTGGCCGTGTGAGTCCCCAGCCACACACCCGCACAAGTCCGTGGTCAGCGCTCTTGCATTCGTGGTGGTGCCAAGCATGGGATGATTTTGAGCAGACTCCTTCAGCTGTCTTGCAGTGTAGACAATACAGAGTATTTACTTGTTGAAGTATATAGTATTTATGCAGAATTTTGTTTTCATTTCTTAATCTCACAGTATTTGAAAATAGATGTGATAGGCTAAATTTTTTATGAAATTTTTTACTCAGAAGAGTAAAGGGGCGCTGTAAATATTTGCTATTGTTTCCAGGGGCCACTGGTCAGGATTAGGCATAGAACCTCAGTTCTGGCACAGCACTGTGATGCGCTATAAAGCAGGGGAAGTAGGGGATCTTCTACTGAATCCTCATATACCAGCCTCTGACCTGCATCTGTGCTTCTGCGCCTCTGATGCACACAAATAGGATCACACTTAACATATTATTCTATGAATTGTTTACTTACTTGAAAATATATCTGGGACATTATACAAATCAACACAGATGGCGCTACTTAACTCTTTTTACTAGTTGCATAGTATTTTGTGGTGTGAAAGAGTCATAATTTATTTAACCTCTCCTATTGATAGTGTGTTATTTCCATTTGTTTACCACCATAAAGAAGTCTGTAGTAATTATACAGATACAGCATCACTGTCCCTCTGTATGAATATATCTGTGACATAAAGTTCGAAAAGTGCATATAAATGTCCTTACAGTGTAGGCATGTGTATTTAAAATTCTTTTAATTTTCCTTCAAAAAATTATTGTACCAATTTATAAACCCAGAACAATTTATGAAAATATGTTTGCATTCCCTCTCCAATGCTGGATCTCAAGAAACATTTCAGTGTTTGATAGCTAATGGTTTTCTTTTCAATGATTTCTTTACATCATTGTTTTATTATGCAGTTTCAAAATTCCTTTCCAGGGTAGGCTTGTAAGGTAGGCTTGAGAGCACAGTTAGATGGGGAGAGGGGGGCACTGTCTTGAGGGGTTTCTGCCACTGAGCCCCCATATCCCACGACCATGTGGGAATAGGGTCCGATGTGGTGAGATCTTCTTATTTTTCAAGGGAAACCAAAAATCCAGATTTTTATTTCTCAAATGCTGCTTCACATTTTTTCTCAAATCCTTTGTGAACTGACTAACCTCGTCTGTGGATTAGATTAACCTGTGGCCATCTGTCTACCAACCCAGTAGATAAGAGTCTCAGAAGTACAGGCAAGGCCTCAATGTTGACTGGCATCTTTCCCATCCATACTGGGTACAGATGGCAGAATTCAGCTCATCCAGTGATATGCCTGTACCCAGCCTCCCATGAATCCCAATTCCAACAACAAACTCTGAAGAGCAGTCCCCTTGGGGCTCTCATTTGATCTTCACCAAGAAGAGAGAGACCAGGACCACATTACAGCTGGAAAAAACAAGGTTCACAGATGCGTCCAGAGTCAGACATCGAGGACGTGCAGAATTGGGATTAGTCCCCAGATGATGTGTGTGGCAGAGTACCTGAGTATGAGGGTCCTGACGTTCAAGTTCAACTCAGCTGCTCATCAACTGTGATCTCAGACCAGTTACTGAATTTCCCAAGCCTCAGTTTCCTTATTTATGAAATAGAAATGATAATATCCACCTGCCGGAGATGCTCTGAGGGTAAAGCTAATTTATTAGCAGAATAACCACTGGATAAAGTGACAGTTACTATTATTATTAACTAGTCCAGGATCCCTTCTGTTCCAACACCCTGGCTCCTTAATTATTTGCAGTTCCTTGAAAAGAATTAGGGTCTTGGAGATTGAGGGTCAGCTCCAAGCCTCCCTTACCTTTCATATGGGGCAAACCCACTACCCTTCTCTGAGACTCAGTTTCTACATCTGTAAAATGGGGTTAGGAGGAGCCATCAGCAGTATTGTCATAGGGCCTCAGGATACCAGGGGGGAGGACCTCAGGGACATCTGTGATGTTAGGGAAAGCTCACACTGACCGAGGCTTCCTGGCTCGCTTGCCTGACCCATGGTGACACCTCCATCTGCAGTCTCAGCCGCCTTTCCAGGCTCTTGCAGCACCGCAGGTGGTCGGGGGATGAAGAACTCTTGCCACTGGACTGACCTCCACATGGTGTTGGCATCTGCAAATAGGCCCCGACTGCTTCTGCTTCTGCTTCGGTATCAGAGCTAGGCCTCTCTGCTGGGCCTTATGTGACACCGGACTGAGAGCCTGTCTTGTCCATTCCCCTCCCCCAAGTCCAGGGCCCAGTTTCCCCACTAAGCCGCAAAGAGCCCTTGCTCTGTCACTACTTGTTGTGTCCTGCCTACCAGCCTACAGGACCTCCTCTACCTCAGGCTAGACCCCCAGGTTCTGGCCTAGTGCTGCCACCCAGGACCCCTCTGTCTGTCTGTACAGACTGCCTCCTGCCTTCCAGGCTGGACAACCTCCCAGAACCTGTCTCTCCAATTTGTCCCATTGCTGCTGGTCCTTGCCTGTGCAACACCTTCTGCAGCATTGAGCCCAGTGGGGACCGGACACCATGAGAGGGATATGGGAGGAAAAATATTGACATGTGTTGGCTACCTGCTGTGTGCTAGACAAGCATCTAAGCACCTTGTATGTATTAACACATTAATCCCCACAACACTAGTCCCATTTTACAGATCAGAAAACCACAGCCCAGAAATCATATATAACTAGCTCAAGATTACACAGCTAGTCATTGGCAAGTTCCAACCCAGAAGTGTGACTCCCAGGTCTAAACTCTTCATCTGAACACTGACAGCTAAAGAGGCTGGTCATAGGCCTTCCAGAAAATGAGCTGTATCACATACACCAAGCACCTTCTGACCTAAACCTCTTGCCCTTCATGATTCGGTCTTTGCTGAAAATCTGAAATGCCAAATGCGAATGACAACCTGCCTGAAGTTACACTCTTCCTTGAGGCTGGCACCAACCAGGGCTGCCCCTTTGCAGAGAGGGGTAGATCTCAGACTTTTGGACCCTCATTCACAAGGGACTCCCAGATCACCCAGGTCCCCTTGCCAGGAAGCTTTCCTATCAGCTCTTCTAGGCCACAGTCCTTTTGGCCTTTGCTCTTTCCTGGTTTTATCAGAGCAATATACAGCTGCATCTCATCACAGACACTACTCCTGGCCCCAGCAGTCTGGTCTGACCTGTTCTAGGACCTCATAACCTCATTAAAACAAAAATGGCCAGTCAAGTCCAAATGCACCAAGCAGCCAGCCATTCTTCCCACGCACATGATATTCTCTCTCTCTCTCTCTCTCTCTCTCTCTCTCTCTCTCTCTCTCTCCCCCCCCCCCCCCCCCCCCCCCCCCCCCCCCCCCCCCCCCCCCCCCCCCCCCGCCTCAACCATCCGCTCATCCTCCATTTACATGCCCTCACCTGTCACAATAGGGTAGGACTGAGGCCCAGGCACGCTGCTCCCGATGTCGGCGGGGGTGGGGCTGGTCAGGTTGGCCTTCATGTCATCCAGTCCTCCAGCGAGTGAGGCCATGGCTGAATATTCAGTCGTCTGAAAGAGGAAACAAAGCAGAGATGGCTCAGTGTGGAGACGCCAAAGCACCCCAGCCAAATGCCACAGCCACTTCTAGCTCAGTCGCCGAGCTGGGCTAGCCCATGCCAGCACCAAGGCCCATGGGGGTTCACAATCCCCCCTTGTTGAGAGGGCAGATTCAGCTCCACAGATAAGAGAGGCATCCAGAATCGAACAGGTGGGCAGGATTCAGTGCAACTTCACAAGAATTCAAATCTGGCTTCTTCAAGGCCCATGGGTTCCCCTGGCTCAGCCCCCGTGGTCAAAGAGAGCCGTCTGCCTGAATGCAAGGAGGGAGACATCAGTAACGCTAGGCAGAAATAAGAGTCTTGTGGCCAAGAGGATGGACAGCAAGGTTTCTGGTTTCTGTGCTCTAAAATCACAGAAGTACAATCACAGAAACAAGAATTAAAAGGAATTGGGGACATTATCCAGTCCAAAACTTCATCACAGATTAGTAACTTGAAGCCTGAGGGGAGGAAGGCTTTGCCCATGACTGAAAGGGCAGAATTCCAGTCCAAGGGATGGTCCACCACAAACTCTCACCCAAATCCTACACATCAAACCAAGTTGCAGCTTGGCAAGCAGTTTTGAATTCCGGAAGTGTGTGAACACCTGTATGCTGAACGCTATGAGGTGCACATATCTGATTCACCAAGTCCATGCCAGCTGTGGGCACTTGGCCATGAGTCACACTCCTTCCGGTCATTTCATGAAAGCGAAGTCTGTCATGAGTCACTGCAGCATCCAAGCCGCTGTCAGATGGTCTCCAGAGAAAACTGAAGATGCCAACCGGGATCTTTTCATAGAGGACAAAATTATAAGTGTACGTGACAGGTTTTGTCTTCCCACCTAACCCACAGGCCTATTTTCAGGTAAAGAAAATATTTGCAAACACCTAAGGCAAAGGACTTGGTGGTGCGTGCCAACCCCATGTGGGGAGTTCCCTCCAGGACCTGGCATTGCCGATGGAGAACACGTCACTATCAGGATCACGTCCTTGGCAGACGGGGACAGGGAAGCAAGAGTCTTCTAAAAGGAGTTGCTGGCACTGGGGGCAGGATGATAAGGACTGAGCTACTGGGGGAAACAGGAGGGACTACTGGCAAGTAGCAGGCAGAAGGCACTCAGCCTCAGGCACATTCCTAGTGATCTTCTCCACAAATGAATGAGAAGGAGCCTCCTGGCCAGCTCAAAAGCCAACCAGGTGGGTGACAGGAGAGAGTCCAGGAGGCACTGCAGGGCCCAGCATGCTGAGATGGAGCCTCACTGAGCACAGGTGTCCAGAGTCCCCAGGCTCCTCAATGATCTCCAGCAGAGGCTGATTCTGAAACATGAAAAGAAGAACACAGGCCCAAAGCTAGCCCGGGTGCTCGAAAGAGAGAAGGGCAAAACGGGGACAACACCTCCCTGACATCAGGAATCACTAAAAAGCTGCAATAATGAAGACAGTGTGGGATTGGCACCGGCACAGATAAATAGACCAATGAAACAGAATCGGGTCCAGAAACTGATCCGTGCATGTATGGAACCTTGATATATGAGAGAGGTGAGGTACAAATCAGCAGAGAAGAATGGGTTCTAATAAACAGTTCAGGGTAACCCATTATCCATTCAGAAACTGGGGGGGGGGAAAGAAATTGGATCTTTACTTTATACCAGACACGAAAATCAATTCCAGATGGATTAGAGAACTAAATGTGAAAGGCAAAGTCATCTAATGTGGCTGCTCTAGGTCCAACCAACAATCCTTGGGAACAAGTCTGTCCTTTCATGGAAAGAAAACAAATAGCCTTGGGATGCTCACATAGGATTCTCAGTCACTGTGATGACAGTACTGGGCATAGTCATCCAGCTGTCCTGCTCCAGTACCTCCTCCTCCAGGAAGTCCTCCCTGACTACCATTTCATCCCACCTTTGTTTTGCTTCACCTGCCAAATGGTGCCAAGTAATAAGAACCATAATGTTTATGACCATGTCAAAAACTCACATTTATTGACCACTTACTCTGTGTCAGGAACTTTACCTGTATCATCCCATTTAACCTGCCCAGTTACTCCACGAAATTCATTTTATATTATACCCATTTTACAGATGAAGAAATAGAGACTTCTACTGCAGAAGGCAAGAAGTAATTTGCCTAAGGATACACAGTTCCTGTGCACCAGGGTCAGTATTCAAACGTAGGTCCATATGACTCCAAAGTCTTGACAACTGCCATAATGATTTTTATGTTGGTATGTCCGACACTTTAACAGATACAAAATCAATTTGGTAGCCCCAATGTTTTTAAAACTGAAATTAGAATGGACTAGAACAGAAGATATCCAAAAGTCTCACAGAAGAAAGTACAAGTCCTGTTTTGTGACTGTTTCACCCGTAAGAATGGATATGTATGTACTAGGTGGAAATGAAAATATATTTTTAGATATATTTTATATAATATATATATATTTAGTATATTTTATATAATATAAATATTTTAGATATATATTTTATATAATACATATAGGCCATGACCAGCATAGCCTTCATTCTGTGCAGCAGGGAGTTGCTGGAAAAGGTCACTCTCTAGGCTTTATCCTTCATAGAATGGGACTTGATCATGGCATTTGTCTCCTTACTTGCTCAGAATGAGTTTGGAAGTAAAGCTCACCAGAAACATCTTTTGTTCATTGCTATATGCAAATATAGGAGGTCAAAACACCTCTGGTAGCTCCTGGACTGGGGCCCCCAGGGGTCGGGACAGTGGCTCCCTCCCTCTTGTGTTCCAAACTACCCTAGTGGAGGCCTGAGCACAGTAGCACAGTAGGTGTTTAGTTGAGCCTCTCTAAGTTGGAGGTGGTATGTGAAGATCTGACATGCTCTTTGCCCTTCATCCATGAGCCCCAAGGAAAAAATATCTGGTCCCAGAAGCTCATCCAGGAGAGACAACAGCAGAGAGCCCTTGATTTACATGGGTGGAAAGTAGTCAGGGAAGGTTTTGTGGAACAGATGTATTTAACCTGGGTCTGAGCAACTCCTGGGCCCTACGGCTGAGAAGAGCTGAAGGAGGGCTTAGAGGTAAGAAGACAGGAGTGAACCAGAAACAGAGCACGTGCCAATAGCTGGAAGAGGTGAAAGAGATAAAGAGGGGAAGATAGAGTTTGCATGAAGAGTTTGCACAATGAACCTGGGTGAACAACTGAATAAGTGCCCCTTAGGAAGGCTGGGCAGCAGCTCAGCCAAGAGTCAGCATCTTGGGCCCCCTCCACCCCACTGCCAGGACTGCCCTCTTCCCAGACTCCAGGCTAGGCAGTTGGGTTTGCCAGGGAAAGCCTCTACTTCAACCAAGAAAGTAGTGCCATCCTGAATTTAGGAAATTGCAAGAGTGCCAACAGGGATGTCCTCTTAACTTCTTTTTTTTATTATTATTTTTTTAATTGTTATTAATGTCTTTTACATTTTGTATTCCCCTTGGGTAGCCCACCACCAATCACCTGTGATCCATCTCCATGGTCTCTTGTGTTCTTTTCTATTCCATTTTGTACCCTTATCCTCCCCTCCCCCAGCCCTCCCCCCCTCTTAACTTCTTTAATGAACAGATGGAAGGGACTTTTTGCCATTTGATTTTGTTTTAGTCACTAAATTTGGCTTCAGTTTGTCCAGTCACTTCAACAGTTGAGCCTAGATCATCTTTTCAAGATATGAACTCTTCAACTTGTGTTATGCATGTGGCAGAAGGTCCAAATATCCAGTTGCCAACAGCCACTGGTTGTCAGGCGGTAAAGGGAATTTTCTAAAGAGCCGGGGCTCAGGGACAGCAGAGCTAGGAAAACAGCTCTCAGTCTTTTGCATCTGTACCTTAAACTATCCCCACCTCACAGGGCTTGCCCCCGAACCCAGACTCTCTTCTTTGGTGGGATTCCAACCTCTTACTCTGCGCCCATGTGAGTAGTTTAGTTTGGGCACATGGTGACTCCTAAGTCTTCACTATTCTGTTCCTCTGAGCTGCCTGTGATGTGTAAATGCAGCTGCATTTTCACCAATCTCTTGGACTCTCTGGAACCTCATTGCACCAGCAGCTTCTCAGCCATTTACAGGGACTGTTGAATCTCTGCCAGAACCAATGTCACTTGGTCACTCAGAGAACTCCTCCAATATCCACCAGGACAAGGTCAAATATCACCTCCATAGTGAAGCCATTCCTGGGTCCCCTCTCCTACAAAGAAATTACAGTCCCCTGTTGTCTGCTTCCATACCTGGTGGCATTTTGCACAGACCTCCATATGCACATAACCATACTTCCCCAGCACATGTATCAGCTATTTGTCTATCTCTCTCTAGGCTGCTTTAGAACACAGAAGATGGAACATCCCTAGAGAATCCTAAGTGCTTATTGAATGAATGACAGGTCCAGTAGTATGACATTAACTACCGCATGCAAAAATGAATTGGGAAGTTTTTGAACAAGAGCTCCATAAAATACCTTTGTCCCCACCCCACTTCTACCCCTCATCAAGTTAGGTAACCAGACTTGTCTACCATTAGTTATAGCCCCTGGGGATGTATACTGGTCTGTCATGGAATATTAGGCATTCAACATGTTAGAGACAATAAAAAGAAATGGCCACACTAATGACTTATTTTTTAACCTTTGTCCATTAGAATATTCAAATTCCTTGTCAATCCCTCTGAAAATTCAGTACCTGGAAAAGTTTTTTCTCCTGATGAATGGCTAATATGCCTCTGACTAAGCAGCAGGAATATTGGAAACCATTGAATATCCCTTTTTGCCTTGGCTGCCAAGAAGCTCAGTCAAATTCAGTACTCAACCACTACCACTACATCATTGCTGGCATCTGGTATAATGATTTTCACTTTTCCTGAACCTTTTTTCCTCACCTTAACTTAATGAATTTAGATAAATGTAATTGTTTTTTGCTTGTTTTTGTTGTTGTTTTGCAGGCTATCTCAAATGCTTAGTTGAAAGTGGAGGCTGGGAAAGGTAGAAAAAATAACAGAAAAAAGAAACATGAGAAAGAAGATCAAGGATAGTGAACAAGAGAGAGAAAGAGAAGAAAAGAGGAAAAGAGGTGCCTCTTTTCCTGGTAACAGCAGCAATCTACTTAGGAAGTCAAGAGCTGGATAACAGCTGCAGAGACCCTAGGCATGCACACAGTCACACACAGTGTGTTGTTACACCTACAGACTTGGGAACATAGTTTCCTTCTTCCCCCTCTACCCCCATCAAGCATTGACAGTCACAAGCAATAGCTGTGTTCCACAGTTTCTAATTCTCTAAGCTCTTGGAATTCTTTCTTAGACTGTCATTTTGGGTTTCTGCTCCCTTCCCATCAGGGTCCCTAGTGTATCCTTCTATGACCCAGGAGGAGAAATGAACTGAAGTCAGCGGTTCAGACTGTCCACTCCAATACAACCAATCAGAAGAAAATTTCTCTGCCTACTGCCACAGAGTCCTTTAAGGCCTGGAGGTCAAGTCCACCAGTTATTGCACCTGCCTCACTGACAACCATGCTTCAGATAACAGAAATTCTTTAATTCTCAAATGTCTGAGCTAGGATAGACGGGGTCATCTTCTCTAACATGGGAAAAGTGAGGTACAGAGAGTGGAATGGACTTCCTTCGCTAATTTTCATTTGTATCATTTATAGCTTTTGACCTCACAATAAAAAGAACAGTGAACTAGGAGCAATGTCACAGGTTTCTTGGCCCAGTTCTGCCTCTTTCTCACCTGTGTGGCCCTGGGCAAGCAGGCCAGCTCGCTGAGGCTCACGCTCCTTATTATGAGATTTAAAGTCTAACCTTTGCTGCCTGCCTGCAGGGTGACGGGGACGATCTGAAGGGGTAAGGACAGAGTTAGCATTTTGAAACTCAGCAGCACGAAGGGTTAGGGACTCTCAAAGGGATCAAGGAGGCATGTGCCCCGGGAAAGTGTGTGCTGGGCATCATTTGGGTCCCTAGGAAATTACCTGGAAAAGGACTGCCTGGGGCGGCACCAAGTATTGTCTCATCAGCACGGGGCACCACTGCCATAGCATGGAGGAGAAAAGAAACAGACACGTGAGAAGGAGGGCAGCACGACAGAGGGCAGCGCAGGGGCATGAGCTGCAGGGCTGGCTTCACCTCCACAGCCATCTCAGGGCACAGGCTTCCCCGCCAGCTGCTGAGCTCCTTCTGCACAATGCCTGGCCCTGGAGATCCCTGGGAGCTGAGCCAGGGCCAGGCCAGCCACTCCCATCCTGAGGGGCCAGATACCTGCCCACCTACACACCTACCCAGAGGAGGCTGAAGTAGGAGAGGCGTGTCCCCAGGGCCTGGCTGGATGAGCTGGTGGGGGAGGCAGAAGGGTCTGGGTGCCTGAGGCAGCAGGGCTGGGACGGGGGCTGGGGGGAGGTCTCTCCTTTCAGTGGCCTGTTTCCCCCTCTGTTTGAGGACTTGCACTTGAGCTCTAAGTCTTCTGCCACTACTGGTGCTCGTTGCCTCTGTAACTGAGCACGTGACAGAGTCTGGGGTCCCTCTTCAACAAGTGAATTCCAAGGCAAGAAAAGAGAGCAGGGGGCAAGAGGAGACTTAAAACATCAATCAACTGCAAAGTGGATCCTGATTCTGACAAACAAACTAAAATATACAATTGCAAAAAAAAAAAAAATTATGACATGTCAGGAAACAATCGGAAATGTGAACACCAGTTGGAAATTTGGTGACATGAGAGGGTTTGCTAACTTTTTAGGTGTGATCATGGAATCACAGTTATGCTTCTTTAAGCCTCATCTTTTAAAGAGACAGTCTAAAGAATTTAAGATGACATGATATGATCTGGAGTTTGCTTCAAAATAAACTGGGAGGAACAGAATTTGCTATAGGTACACAACAGATCACCATCCAGTAAGGAAAAGGAACAGAGCACCACACGGATGCACCTCTGAAGAAGCCAGAGGGAACAGAATATCCAGAACTGGCAGATGCACAGACACAGAGAGCAGAACAGGGCTCAGCTGGAGCTGGGGTGGGAGCAGGAGTGCCCAACAAACCCACACGAGGCATTTCCTGGGAGGGGTGGCAATGTCCTACAACTGGACTGTGGCACTGGAGGCGCAATTCCACAAACTCACCAGCAACAGCTGACTCATATGCTTCAAAGGAGTGAGTTTTAATAGTATAAAATTATTCTTCAATAAACTTGTTAAAAAATAAAGTGAGGCTAGGGGGAGGGCCATGAATGAAACAAGACTGCAGATCTGGGTGGCGAGTGTTTAAAGTTGATTAGACCACTCCATGTACTTTTGAAATTCTACACACTAAATAAAAAAACAACAACCCAAACAGCACATATTTGGCTCATGGAACCACCAGCCAGCTGCCATCTGCTGCCCAACCAGCTCCCAAGAGGCCGAGGACAGCCGGAGCTGGCTCTCCTGAAAGCCGTTACCTCGCCATCTTAAGGACTCCAAAGTCCAAACAGAGGAAGCATAAGGCCTCTCAGCTACCAGAAACTTTCCACTATGTAAAGTCCTTGTGGATCCATTATCTCCCTGGAAACCTGGGGTGTGGGACGATGCAGATACAGTACCCAGAGAAGGGCCAGGTGTGCCCACTCCAAGCTTAGGGACAGTCCATTACCCCAGATACAGAGTTAGAATTGGAGACTTCACTACCAGCTCTGAAAGCTCAGGCACTTATGGTGGATGTTCCCTCTGCGGAGAGCCCAGCCACAGCCCATACTCTGCTCCCCAGCTAGGGAGAGAGCCGAGCCTGCAGGTAAGGAGGAAGGCCGGCATACTTTAAACCTAGGTACACACAGCCCCGCCTGCCGAGCTTAAGGAGTAGGTCTGTCTGGATTACTATGAATTCACCAGCTTGGCAGGAAAGCTGGAGACCCCAGTTCTGCCTTAGACCCCCATGCCCGTGAGGCAGAACCCCTCCCCTCCCTCTGCCCCAGTGGCTCCACCTGTGAGATAAGGGAGTTGGACAGAACTGTCGGGGCCTTTGGCCCTGGCGCAGGTTTCTCCCTGATGTCACTGGCCTGGCATTGGCTTTACTGCATTGGCCCATTCCACCCCTGAATCCAGAGGCCTGGCAGCCAGCAGGGGAGGTAGTTTGGCTGAGGAAGGCCCTGGCCCTGGGGCCAGGAGGACAGGGTTCAAGTCTGACCTGACCAGAGCTGTGTGGACCTAGACTGGGCACCTCCTGTCCTCAGCAAATTTTCTCATTGTAAGGAGGGAATATATGTCCTTCACAGTGTTAAGGAAGGCACAAGCAGTGGTCAGAACGGTAAGTCTTTTTCTCCTCTCTCCCCCGACCCCCCTTTTTTTAATCCTCAGGACCAGGTATGTAAATAAACACTTTTTAAATGCTGAAAAGGGCAACAGGAAGGATTCTTATGGTGATAGAATAGTTCCCTATGGAGTCTCTCAGTGTCATCTCCCAGGGTGATACTGTATATAGTTTTGCAAGATGGTACCACTGAGGAAAACTAGATAAGGGCATATGGCACCCCTCTGTATTATTTCTTACAACCACATGTGACTCTACAATTATCTCAAAATAAAAAGTTTAATTTTTAAGAGTTAAAAAAAAAAAAACTCTGACATTCTATCCCTGATAAACCAAATAAAGATTTATCAAACATGAAGAAAAAAATGTTAGCTGACTGCAGGGGAACCCTGAATGTTGCCTGCAAAAGGGCTCTATAATCTACAAAAAGCTATTATCAGTATTAACTGAAGGCAGGGGGAAGGGAGAACACGATTTTGAATGGTCTCCCTCTTCCAGGAAGCCCTCACTGATTCCCCTACTTGGTATTCCTAGAACATCTACATGCTCTTACAACACTCTGCATTTTTCACTTAATTGTTTAGGGCTCTGGTCCCCCAATCAGAGTGTGAACTTCATGGGACTGTGTCTCCCTCATCTTCGTGACAGCAGGTCCTGACTCAGCGCTCAGCTCTAAACAGAGGTGCCAACAAGGACTATGAAATTAAATGAACTGGAGTGGGAACAGTGGCGTGGCTCTGCCAACATCACCAGCGGTGCTTCCCAGGGACACCGAGGGCGTAGTGATCTCAACGTGCTATTACTAATCAGAAAGTACCACAGGCATAAATGAGGCACGCTCTTTATTCATTTGACTCCCTAGAACTGTGCCCATGTGAGCCTAAAATGGTTTAGTGGAATCAACGGGTTCCAAGAAGAGATTTGCAAAGTTGAACTGACTCACCTGTTTATAGCCTGCCAGGCCCCCCTCCTCTTGCATGCTTGCAGGTGGTGTGGAATAACAGGGAAAACCCCCTTGAGGGACTGAAAAAGAGATTGTGGTTTCTGTCTAGGAGAAACTTTTTAGCAATGACTCATTAGGAGGTTCCCTTTGATTCACTGGCCACTTAGAAAATCTTAGTGAGCCCCAAACATCAGGGTGCAAAGTTGCTCAGGGCCTGTGGCAGCTGATCTTAACTGGTGTTTGAAACCCTCCAGTGACAGGAACTCACTACTACCTGAGGCAGCCATTCTAGGGTCACACTGCTCTGGCTACGAGAGTAAGGAAGGAGAAGGGAAGCTTGGGTTTTAGCTATTATATCTAAGTCCAAATTTTAGCTAAAATAAATAATGAAGGAAAAACTAGCACCATAACAACACTCTGTTTAGATGCCTTCTAATCAAGGTTAACCTTACTGAATAACCTTTGCTTTTAATTATTGAAAAATACATTTGCAGTTTGCAGTTATGAATTCATTCCATAAATCTTGCATTTTGTACCTAGGAACAAAGCATAATAATCATTTTTTTCCCTACCATCTAGAAATGACTTAACCCAGCAAGCCATTGGCCTTACCTGACCCAAAAACAAATACACTTCCATGGGCTTGGCTAGAGTTTGATTTTTTTTTAAAGATTTATTTATTTATGCATACAAGCTGGGGTACAGGCCAGAGGCATGGGGCAGCGAGAGGGTTCACAAGAGACAGAGTGGGGAGCAGAACAGGCAGAGTGAGGGAAATACACTGCTGAGGGGAGCAGCGGGTGAGGCAGGAGAGGTCTGCCACGCCATGTGGGAATCTCCCCGGCTGGGTGTCGCGTTGCTGCTGCCAACAGCTCCACAGCACAGCACTTAACCGCTGTACCACCAGGGAGGCCCTAGAGTTTGATTTTTAACCACTCCTCTTCTCTCCCCTATGTACAAACGCACTCCATTTAACTTCCTTGTTTTAGTTCTTTCCACCTCTCTCTCCCAGAAATCAAACCTCAAATAATATAAAACTGCTGGCTAGAAACACTTCCCACAAAGGCTTTAAGCCAAAGGCAGAGATGCTCACATCTCCTCATCCAGCCACCGCCACCTCCTCTGCCTGCTCCAACAAAATAGCCTCCCTCTGCCCAACTGCCTTGGAAACCCTGAAATAGCTCATTTTCCTTTCCAGGAGTGAAAGAGGTTTAATCCCCAAATACAAGAAAAGTTCAGTAGTAACAGTAAGCTGGGAATACCCAGGCAGACTTCTCCTTGCCACTGGTGTCAAGCTCACAAAGAGAAAAAAAAAATCACACCATCCGACATGGTTGGGAGACTTTAATCCAAAGCAGTGCTAATTAATATCCCCAGCTTTCCAGAAGCCACTGCCACATACAGCTGCGAGGGCAACAAGGCTGTTCTCCCTTCAGTTTTATGGGAAGAACATTTCATTACAAAGCCTCCTCCTAGACCCTCCCCTCTCTCCGCCAGATTAGCCTAGAGAAGGAAGTGGATGGTCCATCTACTAGAACTCCTTCTTCCCCCATTAAGTTTCTTATTTCTATTCCATTTTTAAAGTTTATTGGTGCAACTCTCTGTGCACCTGTGCAGAGTCTTTCTGACAAGCAGTTACCTTTCCTGCTCAAGTGGTTTCTGCAGCAGTCACCAGAATGTGCCAACTTTTTAAAATTTGCCTTGGAAAGAAAGCTGACTCTGGGGGTGCTTCCCTCCTGCCCTACTTCTCCCCCACACACCATTTTTAAAAACGAATGCTGAAGCTTCTAAATTCACTCATTTGTAAAGTATGTGTGGACTTGATGGCTTAGCATGAGCTGTAGGTGATCCCCAGAGATCCCTGAAAAACCTGGGGCTGCCTTCCGTGCCCCCACCCAAATCAAGTACCCCCAGCTGTTCCAACAGAGTTGACCCATTTTTTTTTTATCCAACTTCCCAGACCACAGGCAGGCCTGGCGGCGGCACTGGGCTTACCATTTCATTCTGAAACCCCACGTGTTCCAGGCTGTCTTTTTCCAGCCTCCAAAAGGGACCCCAAATCCAATCTAAATGTCTCGATTTACCTGTTTGTCTTTTATACATATAAATAGCTGCATTTCCATTCTCTCTTTGTTTCTCATTTTCATTTGGTTCTAATATCTGCATGTAAATGTCGGAAAATAGCATCTGTAATTGGAGATTATGAAGTATGGCCAGCTCCTGACAGGCCGCTAAGGAAGATGGATTATCCTCATTTTTCTGTAAATTTTGTCAATTTTGGAATTCATAAGCTATCAACACTGATCAAAATGGGACTTCACAGCTGTGTCAAAAAAAAAAAAGAGAGAGAGAGAGAGAGAAAGAAAGAGCACGCGCAGGCAGCGGCTGTGCGCAGGGGCTGGGCGGCCACCAGCCCTGGAGCTGGCGGCAGATTGGATGCCCAGAGTGCTCTCCTGCACCCGCTTCCACGTCGACTCTCCCTCAGCGTGGTCCATCTTGGATTTCGGGTAGGGCTGCCTAGTCCCCTGGCTAAATCAAACAGCTAAATCACGCAACTGGAAGGCCGCAAATCCTCCAAGGCACCCACTCCAACCCGAGGCTTAATTTATTGCCCCGCGCCACCTTCCTTATTTATCCGGCGGAGTCGGCGGGCTCCCTGCGCACGGGCCTATGAGATGTTCTACTCCTTCCAGACCATCACGGCCCACTTGAGGCAATTGTGTTGGTCTCTCTCTCTCAATTTTCCCATTACTGGGAGTAAGTACTGTTGGGACTCTGTAATAGCCCGGCTGCAGCCCATATCAATAACAGATGAGGTTTAATCGTCCAACACAAAAATTATTTAGGCGCAGTAAGGACATTCAATGTCATTTGCATAATGGCATTTCTATCGCACGCACCTAACCCGTCTTGCATAAACAAGGCCCTGGGACCATAAATAATAATAAATCATGACGTCTGCACGCCTCTTGCGGTAATAGGAGCCACTCTTTGTGGAAATTATTTCAGCAGGAAATGGGCACTGTAATTTTAAAGACATGTGGCGCGGTGAGGCGCGGTAAATCACAGGGGCGCTGGGGACCTGCCCCGAGCCTGCAGCAACATCCCCAGGGCCACTGGAGGAGGAGGACAGGACCTGAGGGGGGCCATCTCTAGTGGCCCCAGAAGGATCATTGTCCCCATTAACAGTCAGAGAGCAGGATGCTCACAGCCCAGTCAGGAAGTATCAGCTTTGAACCCAGAGAAGAACCCATATCTCAGGTCAGAAACCATCTTTGTTCTAGGAGAATGGAAGCTCCATGAGGGCAGCCACTGTCCTCTGTTCTGTTTCCTCTGGGTCCTGTTTCCTACTGTACATACAGCAGTGCCCAGAGCAGGTTTGAGAAAATGTCCTAAAGAAATGCAATGAAGGGAGAAGCTCCTGGGCCTGGGTAATAAGTGGAGAAGCACCCCATAACAGGTTATCTGAGATAGAAGGAGGCCTGGAGCCAGAGGAAATTGAGGCAGGAACTGGCACAGCAGTGCTGGTACTGTGATCTGGTAAACGACAGAGTGAAAATGCCCAGCAAACTCTAGACAGCATTGCCAGGCAGTGTGGGGTGCTTGGCAGATTGGGGGAAGGAGAAGCAAGCAGGGCAGCTAAACCTGGGTTAGAATACCAGCTCCAACCCTCTCAGACCAACTACTCCACTCATCCATGCCTCAACTTCCTCATTTGTGGATCTGATAACAGAACAGTCCACAGAGTTGTTCTGAGGTTTAAATGAGATTGTGTACAAAATGACCAGCCCTGGATCAAGCTTTGCTGTCACTGTTGGTAAAACTGCAACTGTTCTTCAGGAAGCAACAGAAATGAGTTCCAGTACAAGTTCTGGCTTTCACTGGCTGTGTGATTTGGGACAAACTACTCCATCTTCTGGGTCTCTGCTTCTCTCTGTCCAAGAGGCAAATAATAAATAAGATGGTCCCACCTGGGACTTCTGATTCTCAAATGAGTCGATGTTGTAAGGTTCCTTCTTAGTATCTTGCCCATGAGTGTTGAACATTAATATTCCCCATGAGTGTGAGTAGAAAAAGAAGTGGGGCACTGCTTAACGCCTGCCCAATGTCACGGCCACACCCCCAGACCCTCGGGACACACCTTTTTCCAAGAAAAGTAGTTTGCAGGAAAAATTCAGGCAGGATGCACACCAAACCAACCCAGAGGAAGAAGGGCCTGACACGAGTTGATCCTGACCTGTCATGTGTTAATTTCACTAGAAGAAACAACTTTGTGTCATTCATGTTTTTGAAGTTGATGAAGTTTCATACCTGTAGGCTTTAGCACATGCTATTTCCTCCACTGCAATACCAAAAGCTATAAAAATGCTTAAGTCTAGTTATTTAACAAGAACTGCATTTTTCTCTCAAAGGAACTAAGAGAAATAGCATTCATTTTTCTATTGCATCTGAGTCTGCCTTACCAATGCTGGAGGCCTGGACAGCAGGTTGCTCTGTGCTGGGAATGATGTCAGTCAAAGGCACCCACAACCTGGGGTGGGGTGGGAGAGGTGTCGGGGGGGTTCAGTGACACTTTCAGCTTACATGTTAACCTTACCCTGACTAAAGCGTGAAAACTTTGTTCAAAGCCAAATAATTTCTGAGCTTTAGTTATTGGTATTGTACCCATCAATGTTGGTTAGTTTTGACAAATGGACTATGGTTATAGAAGATGTGAGTATTAGGGACAATGGGGAAGAAGTATGTGGGAACTCCCTGGACTACCTTTACAACTGGTTTCATACATACCAACTTCAATGTTCACACAAGTACCTTGAAAAAGGCTATACTTTCTTTCCCCACCTGGAGAGAAACCCCCACTTCTGTGCTGGGTGGACCCTGAGGAAGATCCAGGAAGGGTGCGAGGGTTGTGCTTGGCTGCTGACCCCCTTTAGGTCAAGCTTGGCTCCAACTAGGTCAGACAGGTATTGTCCTCATTATTCTTTCTTTTTTGTAGATGAAGAAATTGAGGCATGAGAAATGCAGTGAACTTCCCATGATCACACAATGTGCAGCCTAGATCAGGCAGCCATGCGTGCTGGAAGCAGAGATCTCAGCGGAGAAGCTGTGACCATTCGTGGAGCCGCCTTTTCCCCAAATGCACGCGCACAGGCACGCTGGTCGCCCGCCGTGAAGGCCACAGCCAATGCGCAGGCAACACCGGCTGGCAGCCGCCTTCAGCACTGTTGACTCTGCCCTGGGGAGGAGGGCTGCAGTGCCAGGACACTTGTCCAGGAATGGAGCACCCCTGACCTTTGTCTCCGTCCCCTTCCTCTGCACCCAGTTCTCAGTGCCCCTTCCTGTCCTTCGGCTATTTTTCTTGCAGCGCCTGCTCTACCTCAGCCAAACCTGGGTCTTCCCCTCATGAGCCACCTCAACACCTCCACACCCTTTTCTCCCCAATACCTGTGACCCAGCAGGAGCATCTTACCTGTGGGTCTTTGTTCTGTCTGCAGAACATCTGAATGAACCTCCCTAAGAATGTTGCCTTGAAGGGGTTCAGTCCAAAGGGGCAGCTGAGGAAGACAATTCCCAGATCCCCCACAGCTGGGTCCTAACATCCCACAGGTAATGGCTCTAATCCATTTTTCATCCTTTCCTAGCCCTCAATTTAAACAGTAGGCCTGGCCTCCAGGGCATAAATTTGAACTTTTCCACCCAATGTTTCTTTCAAAAAAACTTTGTGGTAAGAGAAAGTTGGTTTCATTCTCTTGTTTCATTTCTTCTGAAGACATAGCTGAGGATTTGTAGATTAGTTCAACACACACCTGCACACACAAAAGCCACATCTTTGCAAGAAAAAAGCAGCCTAGAGATCTCTGTATCATGATTCAGGATAAAATAATATTGCAAAAATAATTTTGATTAAAAAGCTAAAAAAAAGGGCCTCCCTGGTGGCGCAGTGGTTAAGTGCTGCGCTGTGGAGCTGTCGGCAGCGGCGACGCAAGTTCGGCGCCTGGCCGGGGAGATTCCCACATGGCGCGGCAGACCTCTCCTGCCTTGCCCGCTGCTCCCCTCAGCAGTGTATTTCTGATCTGCCTGTTCTGCTCCCCACTCTGTCTCTGGTGAGCCCTCTCGCCGCCCCACACCTCTGGCCTGTACCCCAGCTTGTATGTATAAATAAAAAAATAAATCTTTAAAAAAAAAAAAGCTAAAAAAATAAATGAAAGTCTTTAAGAAAAGTAAACTAGTCCCCAATGACCTGAGTCTCTTCTGCTTGTTACATCAACTTTATTTGTTCCCGCCTTCTTTCATACCTCATTACTTTCCAGTAAAGATTTAAGAAAGTTCACAAAAGTAAAAAAAAAATATGAGGCAGGAAGGGAAGACAGAAAAGCAAGAGCAGAGCATGAGTGGGACCAATAATAATCGACTGAGGCCAGCAACCTACACATAGGCTGTACTCAGCGTGTGCTGTGTACCCCACCTGGACCTCACAGGCCCTATGAAGCAAGTGCTCATCACCCCCATTTTGTGGATGAAGCTACTGAGGCTTAGCAAGGCCAAGGAACCCGCCAAAGGCCATGGAGCAGGTAAACAATGGGGTGGGAACTGAGTGTGGGCAGTCTGGCTCCGGAGCCCAAGCTCTCAGACATCTCACGCTCCGCACCCTCAAAGGTAAGATCAAGGCTGGGAGCTTATGGACTGCACTGGCCCACCGAGCTGCCAACTGGGAAAGAGAAGCTTGGCTTATGCCTTCATGGAGTCCATGAGGTGCAAACTCTGTTCCTCACAGGCTCTCTTGCTGACTCTCACACCAAGCAGGGTTCTCCCCAGGTCTTCCCTGAAGAGCAAGCCAGGAAATCCTGGATGTCCTCCAGATGCAGGGGTGGCTTCCACAGGTTGTTTCTTAGGGTGTCCCTCATGCAGGCTCAGCCATCACACCCAAAGTGCAACTCAGTGAAAGTAACTCAAAGGGAACCATGCGAACTGGTTCAGTTACTCTATTGACGGGCTTGATCTGGAAATAATTTTAGAGCGAGTGGGAGACTCAGATGATGTATTCTCCAGGCAATCCTCCTAACAATGCTCCTCTGAGCCAAATGAATAACAGCACGAAGCATTTCAATTCCTAACAAGTGGCAGCAAGAGAGCTACTCTCTACCCACAGAGAAACAGAGCCCTGGCTGAGAGCAGCAGGGCACCTGCTTGTCAAAACTGAGGGGCCTGACAAGGACCTGGCTGAAGCCTTGCAGCGATGACTGAGCAACCCCGTGGCAGGGACAGGAATCTTAGAAAATTGGTTTGGGCCCATTCCAAACAGACATGTAGATGATGGAAAAGCCGAGGTTCTCTGTCACAGGGTTATACATCCCAGAAGATGCTTGGAGCAGGTGGAGCCACACCCCCATCTCTGTTTAAAAAAGCAAAGGAAGTAAAGCTCCCCATGGACAACCAGCTTTGATCAGTGCTGCTTCCAGTAACTTCCAAGATGAGATTTTTGCCAAGAGAGCCAAACCAAGTAGCTTGTTAAAAGGGATGCTATTTATAAATCTGTTCAAACGTGGGAAACAGGTCCTAAATATAGTAACTTCGATTTTACAATACTCAGCCCACAGCCATTGTCTCTGATAAGTGAGATCAGCTGGTCCTCAAGTCCCAGCACTACCACTTTCCAGCCACATGGCCTTAGAAACATCACTTAGTGTCCTTTTACTCGTCAGTTTTCTCATCTGTAAAATTAAGATGCTCAAACCCCCACCTCGTGGGGTTGTTGATGAGATTAAATGAGTTAATCCACACAAGGTGCTCAGACTAGCCCTTGTCATGTCGTGCATACTCTTACCATGAAGTGGTGTGGTCACAGGCTGGAGTGCATGCAGCATACATACCACCACCCCCACCCCCAAAAAAGAAGCAAACTAAAAGAAGATCATGCAGAAAATCTATGTTGCTCCCCAGGAGGTGATTCCCTTCAATGCTGAGGCCACAAAGGTGCCCATGAGCTGCCCCTGAACCTCAGGGCGCCACATGCTGGAAAGCGACTCTGTAGGTCCCTGTGTGTCCCTGTGCACTGCCACATTAGCTTGGGTTTTCAATCAGGGAGCCAGTTAGAGATTTAGAGAGCTCCAGGCAGTTGATCGCAATTTGTAGGTCAGTTGGAAAATAAACTTCTCCACAATGGGGCTCATACCCACCAGGTTGAAACCTCTAGACATTAGGAGCCCAGACCTGTGCTAGTATAGTATAGGACCTCATAGCCAAGTTCAGATTCTTCCCTAAGATTTTCCTGTCGCCAAGCTTCTCCAAGACACTGAGGGCTTGGGCCTCCCTGGTGGGGCAACGGGTTAAGCACAGCACTATGAAACTATCCAGAGCCACTGTGGCACGAATTCGATACCTGGCCAGGGAGATTCCTACATGGCGCAGCAGACCTCTCCTGCCTCGCCCTCTGCTCCCCGCAGCAGCGTACTTCAGTCAATCTGCCTGTTCTGCTCCCCACTCTGTATCTGGTGAATCCTCTCACCACCCTCACTTCTGGCCTACACCCCAGCTTGTATGCATAAATAAATAAATCTTAAAAAAAAAAAAAAGACACTGAGGGCTTTATCTTCAAAGGCAGGTGTCAACATCTCTGAGTTGTTTTGCCCCCAGCACAGGAGTTTCCTGACTCCTGGCGGATAGAAGAGAAGATTGGATATGGGTCGGGTCAGAGACTCACCAGGGCCCCGATGGCTACAGTCCATCTTAGATTATTAGGAATCTACTGGCTAGATGGGAGGCATCCCCAGGAGACACTTGAGGCAACTCATTTACCAATAGGCAGGTCCCCAACCATAGTCCCATAGCCCATTTTCTGTTTCTGGGCTGCTAACCTCCCAAGCCACAAGGTATATACGATGAGTCAGCCATGCCCAGGGCCAACAGGAAGGAAACAGTTACCCAAATATCCATTCTGAAGAGGATTAGAGGCTCAGAAAAAGGTTAGTAGCTAAAGAATCGATAGCGCAGCTCCCAGTGCACAGATAGCATAGAATTTCTCCTAGATTATTCCATATGCTACAATTTAATATCCTGATTCTGTTCACATAAGAACTGGTTGAAAACGATGCCTATAAATTAACACACCTATTTCAAAAAGAGTGGTCCACAGAGAAGCATCGCTCTCTTCCCCATCAGCTCCAGTTCCAGTGCCATTAGTTCCACCACCAGTCCTCAAACTCCAACACCAAAGTGATGAGAGCCAAAGATGGAAATAACATAAAATCTCCGTGTAGCCAGACCTACTGCAAGTGTCTGGCCGGGCAAATGTGACGTAAAAAATTTAACCTTGTTGAGTATTAGGTATCAGCCCCTTGGTCTCTTCTTCTAAATGAGGAAAATAAATACCCACCTGGAAGGGTTAGTTAGGAGAATTAAATAAGATAATACAAATAAAGTATTAACTATATGTACCGTTCAGATATTATAATACTATATTATATTGTATTACATAATAATGCATTATATTCTTTTCCAGTGACATCAAACCCACCCCTTCACACTCCGGCCACCTGAAACTACTCCCCCTTTCCCTGGTCTCTCTGACACTACTCTTCCTCTTTTCTACCTGGGACCCTCTTACTTGTCCTCCGCCCTCCCCACTTCCTGGGTAGTCCCCCAGACTCTAAGCTCTGTGAGGACAGAACCTTGTCTGCATCAGGCAGTCTCTCTGAGGATGTAAACTGTAATGATAGCATCTACCGTTCCCGTGTGCTAAGAGCACATGCCACGGTCTCCACACCAACTCTGAGCAGGGCACACTAGCATCCCTGTCCTCCTCTTACAGATGGGGAAACTGAGGCTTGGAGAAGTTGAGCAACTTGAGCAACCTGAGTTGAGCTCAACCTGAGTTGAGCAACACAGCCAGCAGTGGTAAGTGACAGAGGGCAGCACCAGGTGAACCCCAGAGCCCTTGTGCTGAACCACCCTGCCACATGACCAAGATGGGTGCCACTGAGTTCCCAGACTGACTGAGCATGAGGGGGGGAGGCAGGCACCCCTGAGAGCATGGCCACTGGCTCTGGCAGTCCCAGTCCTTTCTCCCACAAGGGACATTCACAGGCTCTGCTGGGCTAGTCCCTCAGAAGTACCAGTCTGGGTTTTAATATCAAGTTTTCCCTTGAAGACACATGTAGGAGATCACAGAACTATCCTCTGTTGCAGCAAAAGGGAAATATTAATTTGCTTGTATGTAGAGGAAATTTTTATACTATAATCCGAAATTAATAATTTATTACAAAGATTTCTTAACTCCTCAGGCAGAAGTTCTGAAAGTGGTACAATTGCTATTTTGATTACTTTAATGGGATTTTCCCCCTTTGAAGCCTGGTCTAATTTGCCTGTGTAACCTCTAGCCAGACAAACAACAAATGCAGAAATAGCCTGGGGAGAAAAAAGTTCCCAGCAACTCTGCAATGGAATGTCCCACCACTGCAGATCCAGGGTCACCTCCAGTTTTCCTCTCCTCCCTCCCACCAATTCTATCCTCTCCTGTCACCTCACACACTCCTATCTTGCCCAGTTAGCTCTGACCCTTTCCCCACAATGACCCTGGAACAACTGTGGCTGTAGCTCCTCTTGAGAGTTCCAAAAAAGTAAAAATGGAAATCTGTTTGACCCAATACAGTTATTGGGTATTTATCCAGATAACAAGAAAAATCTAATATGAAAAGATCTACCTACATCTGTGTACATAGCAGAACTGTTTATAATTGTCAAATCATGGAACCAACCCAAGTGCCCTTAACAGATAAATGGATAAACTGTGGGGCATATATTCGATGGAATATTACACAACTGTGAAAAAAAGATGAAATGGTGGCATTTGAGAAAAATGGATGAAACTTGAGGCAATTGTGTTGAGTGAAATCAGTCAAAATGTGAAAGACAGATTTTGGATGATCTCACCTATGGAATATAAATACTAAAAAACAACTGCAACACAAACAATAGAAGAAATAAAAAAATTGAACTCAGCAAAAAGAAGATAATGGTTACCAGAAGGAATAGGGGATAGGGCAGCAGGAGTGGGGTGGGAGGCATGGGTGGTTATGTGGAGGGAATTTTTAAAAAGTGAAAAAACATTTTAAACACTGAGACTCTTTTGCTAAGTGCATACAGGTTCAATATAATTATAACTTCCTATGAATTATTCTTGTCATTGAGTAATGATCCTCTTTGTCTTTGAGAATACACTGGGCTTTAATTTCATCTAAGACTGACATTACTCTATCATATTTTATTTGGTTAGCATTTGCATGGTCTATGTTTTTCTGTCTCCTCTCTTGTAATCTTTCAGTACCATTTTGTTTCAAGTTAATTCCTATATACAGCATATTCCTGGATATTATCTGGCAAACTCAATATGTTTATATTTATTGAGACTACTCAAATATTTTCATTTCTTTCTGTCATCTACCATCTAATTTTGCATTTTTAACCAACCAAACTTTTTACCTCCTTCATTTCCCCTGTCTTCCATTGGGCTCACGGAGTATTTTCTATATCTCTCTTTGCCTTTTCTGGTTTGGAAATTATAAACTCTCTTACTATGCTGTTAATGATTACCTTTAATTTTCTTACCTTTACCATTGACATAACCAGACCTAAGGTTTACCAATATATCCACCCTCCTCCTAAGTGATCTTAGAATTTTTAACTCAAATCAGCCCATTCCCAATCTTACATGTTCTTGTTGTCTTTTTATAATGTTTGTTTTTAAATCCCCAAAATACATCATAATTTTTACAGTGAATAGTTATTTAGACTATCTTTTGTTATCAGTGTATTTGGTTACCATTCTTCCTTCAATCTCATTCCTTCCTTCTATATTTTATATCCTGCTACAGGCAACATATAGTTGGGTCTTGTGAATTTTTTTAATACACTCTGACAATCTATGTCTTTCATTGAGTATACCCAGACTATTCACATCTAAAGTAATTATTAATAGAGTTAGATTTGTATCTACTTTGTCACTGCTTTTTATTTGTTGAACTCATTATTTCTTCCCCTCCCCCTTTTCTTTCCTTCTTTCAGTTAAATTAAATATGGCATATGATTCCATTTTATCTGCCAACTATTATTGAACTATATTCATAAATATGGTTGAGGATAATTTTTACATTCTCTGTTTTTCATCACAACTAAAAATTTTTAAATGCAAATTAAAAAGTTTTAGTGGTTGACTGAAAGGTTTCAATATGCATTTATAACTCATCTAAGTTCACTTTTAAAGGACACCTTTCTATACCTCTTCAAGTGTAATACAGGTACCTTCGAGCAATTCCCTTTTCTTGTTCTTTGTGACATTGCTGTCATTCCTTTCATTAATCCATATATTATAATCACTCCATAATTATTATTTGTTTAAACAATTACATTTGGGCCAATTAAGAATAAGAAAAAAATCAAAAAATTTGGTTTAATTTATTTTTCCCTCACTGACACCTCTCATTTCTTTCAGTAGATCTGAGTTTCTGATCTATATTATTTTCCTCCTCCCTGAAGAACTTTTTATTTTGACATTTGTTTCAAGACAGATCTTCTGGTCATGGATTCACTTCACTTTCACTTAACTGAGAAAGTACTTGTTTCTTCTTCACTGTTTGAGGATAATTTCTCAAGATACAGAAATATAGGTTGGTGGGATTTTTTCTTTCAGTGCTCTAAATATATATCAGTCCACTCTTTTCTTGTTTGCATGGTTTCTGACATGAAATCTGCTGTAATTCTTATTCTTGTTACTCTGGAAATAAGGTGGTTTTCCTCCTCTGGCTTCTTTTAAGAATTTTCTCTGTCTTTGGTTTTCTCATTTTTTCAATATGATATGCATAGGTGTAGGTATCAAAATGTCTTGATATCCCCTGAGTTTTCTGCATTTGTGGTTTGGTATCTGTCATTGATTTTGGAAAGTTCTCAGTCATTACTCTTCAAATATATATTTTCCATTCTCTCTTCTGTTTCTGGTACTCCAATTGAGCTTATGTTACTTCTCTTGCTTTTTCTTGGTTTTTTTTTTCCTCCTTGCATTTCAGTTTCTATTTGCAAATCTTCAAGGCTATTGATTCTTTAATTGACTCTGTCCGATCTACCAATGAACCCAAAAAAGCCATTCTGTATTTCTGTTATTGTGATTTTATTTCTAGCATATTCTTTTTGGATTTTTCTTACAGTTTCCATCTCTGTTTACATTACCCTTCTTGGAGTACTAATTTTCCTGGTAATGTCTCCTGTCTTGCCCTCATGTCCCTGTGCGGTTTTTAATTTTTAACCGTGCACTTCTCTTTGGTAGGCATGTTGGACATACTAAATTGTGGAAGGATCCAGATGAGAGCTGTTCATGTGCTATGCATCTCAAAGATTTTACTGATATGAACTCAGTTTTATATGAATTTTTCTTCTTGGATTTCTTATGCATCATATAAAGTGAAATGCTACACCTGTATATGGCACAGGCTTGGGATTTAAACTTCCCATGGGAAATTTTGTTCTACTCTGAGTCCCAAGTAGAATCAAGTTTCCTGCTGCTTCCCTCAGTCTACAAGAGGAACTTACCCTAGAGCTCATTTTATGGAAAATGCAGTCTTTCCTGGTTTTTAAGTATTTTTCAGGAGTTTCAGTTCCAAGTCCTACATCACACAGATCTAAGGCCATTATCTTCTGTCTCAACACCAGCATCAGAACCCCAGGCCCTGTTCTTTAAGAATTATATTGAACCAGTAACGCTGGATCACTAGGATGCCAGCTGATACATTAAAAATCTGGTTCTGAGTCCTCTCTTAATTTCCAGATCCTGAGGATTTCCCTCTCTTTAATTCGTGTGTGTGTGTGTGTGTGTGTGTGTGTGTGTGTGTGTATGAATTAATTTATATAAATGAATTTATGTATGTATCTGTGATATTTTACAATTATATTTGATCCAGTATTTCTATTGAGAGGGGAAAAAAGTGTACAATAGCTCACATTTTGTTTTCAAACTCAGAAATCCATGTTTTCTTTTTGTAATTTATAAAACAATAAAGGTTTTTAAAGAGTTTTATGAATAGCCAAATTCCTTAAGCCAAACTTCCAGTGCACTCTCAAAGAAAAAAAGGTAGGACTGGGATTATTTTCTCTTTGCCTTTTTTATTTTTATTACAAATATTGGTTAACCTTGTTTAGGGAAAATATCTCTACCCAAAAGTCAATTTTCGCACGGTACCTCTGGCTGCATCTATTGCTGCTACTTTATGCCACAGAGCACAACACAAACAGCCAATGTCACTGACAAGGCATATCTGTAAAAATTTCTTGGATGAATGAATGAATAAATGAATGAAAGGATATCCCAGAGCAAGGTGCAGGCAGCTCTTTGACAATTTACCCGTAATCTTTAAACCCCACATACATAGAATTTGCCTGTCATCTAAGAAAGTGGAACAGACAGGAGGAAAGCCTGTAAACAAAATAAAAATAAGAGAACATTATTTCTAAATAAAATAAGCAAATATTATTCCAGCTCCCACAGAACGTTAGAGCTGGAATAGAGCTCAAGAGAGACCCAGTTGAATCCTCCACCAAAAGGCAGAAGCCACAATTTAGAGAGAAGTGACAGCCCAAGGACACCAGAAGTCCACCCCATGCTGTCACACTGTGGCAACCTGCTCAGCAGTCCCTCAAATACTCCCCTGTCTTAGGCCTCCCTGGTGGTGCAACAGGTTAAGCGCAACACTATGAAACTATCCAGAGCCACTGCAGCACGAGTTCGATCCCCAGCGAGGGAGATTCCCACAGGGCGCAGCAGACCTCTCCTGCCTCGCCCATACTCCCTTCAGCAGTGTACTTCAGTCGATCTGCCTGTTCTGCTCCCCACTCTGTCTCTGGTGAATCCTCTCACCCCCCCACGCCTCTGACCTACACCCCAGCTTGTATGCATAAATAAATAAATCTTTAAAAAAAAATACACTCTCCTTCTTGCAAAACAGGTGTAATGATTTTTTCCTGGGAAGTCCCTCTTCTGCTTGATCCACAGGAAGACAAAAAGAATACTTTGCTATTTAAAAATATTTTCAAATTTGCTTAGGGAGAAATGGGTATCCATGGGCAAGACTCCAGGCAGCAGAACAAGTAAAGAGGCTGTGACCCACGGTATCCATGTGGCCACTTGGAGATGATGAAGTAGAAGGGTACGGGAAAGAAAGGGTGATCTAGAAACCATTACTACCCGGTATGTCTAGAGATCTAGGAAACAGGAATTCCAGCATAATTCTTATTGTTACCTCATTCCTAAGCTAAGATGACATCCAAGTTCCATCTTGCTGAAGCATGTCAGCCATTCAGGAAGAAGCTTCAATGCCCTCTCCTCATGCTGGGGAGAACAGGAAGAGAACTCCTACTGTCCTCCCTGTCCTACCACTCCCTCCACCAGCTGTAGCTCCCCGCGTGGGAGGAGAGCCTCATCTGACTGCACAAAGCCCAGAACACGCACTGGGCCAAGTTCACCAGTGACAGCGTCGCTGTGCCTTGGGGTCAGTATCTTCCTCTGGCACTTCTGACTTCCAGGTAGCAACCAGATCACACCATGCCTGCTTTGCACACCCTTCTCTCATCTGGGTGGAGAAGTGAGGTAGGTCTGCTGGGCAGGGCCCATCAGATTCTGAGATAATGAACCAGAACTTGAGTTTCTTCTAGTCCAAGTGGTACTGCCCAACTCAAGTTTTCAGAGAATCCCAGAGATAGTAGAAAACATAAGGAGTGAGTGAGTGGGCACTTGCTGAGAAACCCAAATCAGCACCTCATCTCTTTTCCCTGAGTTGACAACCCCACAGAGGAGGAGGAAAGGAGAAAAGTTCACTGTCCTCCAAAGCAGAGTGAATTTTGTGTGAGATGTCAGATCCTCTTGGTCCTCAGAAGACCAGGTGGGATTTGGAGAAGCCAAATTCTGCAGGTCAGTGGCCTGCAGCCACCAGCATCCCCCTCTGCTTAACCAAGCACCATCCAAACGTAGACGCCCTCCACGTGTGCCATTGCACAAGAAAGATTGGGAAGCCCTGTACAATAGCATGCCTAACCTGCCACCTACTTCCTTCATCTCTTTTCTAAGACATACCCACCAAGTTTCTGCCTCCCAATCCCACATCAGAGAAGCCAAATGAAAACTACTAAATTCTTGGTTTCATCAAGAGTTGAGATGATGGAGTCAAGCCGATGGTGAGGTACATTCCTATAGCTTGAACTTTCTCCAAAATTGGGTATCTTTGGGGTGACAGGAGGTCACAAAACCCTCAGGTAGTAGCACATATTTCTGGAACAGTACATTGGAAAGCAAAGGAACAGCTGATCCAGCATATCTGGGATTTTTCTGAGTTTAAGTTGGGCTATTAAAAGACTATTCTTGAGCCATGAGGTCACACAACCCTGTCCCTGCAGAAATGCTCTGATTGTCATTTCATTCATGCATAAGACAGACCCTGGAAAACCTGCTGCAGCACCTCTACGGGTGCTGTTGAAGACTGTACCCATAGCCTCCACAGTACTGCCACTGGAAACTGATGTGAAAACTTCCTTTCTACTGGTTGGAAACAAGGTGGCTTCCTTTAGGAAACTGGCCTATTTTCCCCTGGTGGACAGAGGAAAGCACACAACTGACTGTTTTCCATTTTGCTTTGACTGTCAGGAAGAAAGCGCAGAGGCAAATCTGAGCTCCACTCTAATAACTCTGGTGAGACCCTAGTATCTCTAGCTGGAGAGTTAGGGATTTGGGAGTTGATGGGAGGAGGTGGAAGGCTTGGGGAAGAAGGGGAAAGCAGTGCATCCTGGCAATGCCACAGACGGAGATAAGGCCAGCCCCAGAGAGGGCAGCCAACCACTTCCAGGGATACTTTGTTGGTTGGCTCCCCTATACCTTCCCAAACCCCCCACCATACCCTTCTCACTCTTCTTCCTTAGAATCATTCTTTCATATTGGAAGGGACTGGCCATTTAGCAAATGGGTTAAGCTTCTAACACAGCATCCATGAAAAAGTTTAGTCTACGTACATCCTTCCTGCGTCAGGAAGCTCACAACTTCACAAAGAAGTGCCACATTGGAAAAAGTTTGGGCTATTAGGAGGTCCCCTTAGCCCATCTCCTTCCCTGTTCATATCCCCTCAAATCTTCCTTTCTTCAAACGAAGCAGCCCCCAATTTCTCCAGCTATCCCTCCCAGGAAAGAATTTTCAATGACCTGGATAAACTCTACAGTCCTGCAAAGGGAGGACCAGGGTGAGGGCACAGAAGCAACTCAGAGTAAAACAGTACAGTTAACACTCAGACTTCTGCTCGCACAGCCAGAGACCACATGGGTTTACGTGGCAGCAGTAGCCCTTCCTAGCCTTGTGTGTGGCTCCCAGGGAGAGTAGATTGAACCCCCAGGTTGTGTCCCTAGGAAACCGCCCATCGTAAGAATTAGTGGGCAACCTGACTGTTACCACCCTAATTGGGGGTAACCCAATGGCTGCCAGCCTGGGCTCTGGAGCCAGGAACCTGGCTTCTGTTCTCAGCTCTGCACTGACTGTGTGCCGTTTGCAAAGGACCACTAATCTCACTAAGCTTCAACTGTGCCGCGGGATGATTGGGGGAGGTATGACTTTGTAATGAGGTGAGGCAAGGAAGGTTCTCCTCAGAACAGCCAGCAACGGCTATCAAGGAACACATAGGGGATACAACAATGAGTACAGTCACCAAAAGAAGCCCCTGCATTTATGAGCTCAGACAGCAGGCAAGTCAGGATGAGCTTAACTGGGCTGGAAAAGACCTCCGAGGACAGGCATAACTCCCACTGGGACTGGGCAGGGTAGATTTAGAAACAGATTGAAAAAATGTTCTTCCATTCAGGGAAACAGGGCATAGGAACTTGGAGTGAGAACAACATGAAGTAACAATAACTGCGGTGCCTGCCGCCCCGCGTGCTCAGGCCGACCCTGTGTTCATACATTCACACACATGCCAGCCCAGAGTTTGTACACTCCTTGGACGCAGAGGAGCCCAGACCATGGTGGGCAGTGAGGGGCCAGGCGCGGTCACAGCCAGGGCATCTGTGGGCAAGGAGAGGGCCATGGGGGTGGTGCAAGGTCATAATGAGGATGAAGCGCTGACCTTCATGTTTTTGAGCAGTGGGGAACCATGAGGAGCCCTTATGTGGGGAAGGGCTTCAGGAAGAGAGATTCAATAGTAGCAGCAGGCACAGGGCAAGAGGCAGGTGGCTCCAGTGAACGTCGCTTCCGGGCAGAGTAGTCCAGGTCAGATTCGGGGTTCTTTGGGACAAAATTATCCCAGAGCAAATCTTCACCTCCATCTTTCAGTCCTCTGGGGTTTGGGTCGCCTCCCTCTTCTCCAGCCTCATTGTCCTAGATTTCCTTTCACTCAGCCACACTCTGACCACCCAAACACGCTTGCCGTTCCTTCACACCCTCGTCTGCCCTGCTCCTCCTGCCTAGTTGCCTGTCCTGCCATCTCCACACATCTGGATTCTGTCCAGCCCTCAGGGTTCAGCACTAATGACACCTCCAGGAACACATCCCCATGGCACACCTCTGTCCTCACTCCTCCGCCCCCTCCCTCCCTAACCCTTGCTGGGCACAGACCCACTACTGAGGAAAATGAGCTCCCTGAAGAACAGAAGCGTGGCGGGCACCTCATCTTTTTCCCATAGCACCCGGCCCTTTTTCTGGCTGAGGTGGGTGTTCAGACCATCCCTAATGACCAAGCTCAATCATGCTCAGAAACACAAACCAGTCTGCCAGGAGTAGGATACCCACAGGAGGAGGCGACACTCCGCCTTTGGCCCACCAGCCTGGAGCAAGGCCACCGTTCAGAGGGCAAAGCCACTGTGAGAGCAGGAGGCATTTCTGGTGGCTTTCTGTCAAGACAAGGGGCAGGCCTTCTCCCCATTTAACCCCCTGTGACCTTTGAACTTCTTGGGAGGTCAGCAGCACATCCCCCTTCCCCAGCTGTCTTTCTGTCTCTGGCCCGATGGGAGGGAGGGCCCTGGGCCCGTTCCATTTTGCGCCCGTATTGATCTGTTGGCAGCAATGGGCTGGATAATTAGCCAGGAATTAGGGTTTCTATTACAGCCAGGAGGCTGCTCCAGCTGATTTATCACCTGAATAATTTACTGTGATTGAAAGGAAATTAAAATGAACTCCATTTGACAACTGTGAGCTTTTATGGGCTTTAGTGAAGGCTCAAAAGCCAGATTAATAGCCTGGTGTTGGTTAATAGTCTGCTGAGAGTAAATACGGCAGGCTGTGCTCCACGGCAGCCTTCCTGCCTGCTGGCCGGAGGAGGCACCCGCTCCCGCCAACGACAGCGTCAACGGGAGTTTTACTGAAACAGATTCCGCTGTTCAAATCACACGTGCACACACACCACCAGCAGTTGTTTCTTTTTTTTTCCCCTCTTCTCCTCCTCCAAGGTGATTTTACTCACTCCACATGTAGGGAAAACAGAATTGCTTTTTCAATAACCATTTTGAAAAGGAAGTGTTTCATTGTCCCAGGAGTGAAGTGCATTAACCCCTTCCACTCAGGCCCAAGGGTTTCCTAAGTTTCCATACAAAAGTCAGAAGCCTGGGCAGAGCCATGTGGGAAAAACGGCATGGTGTGTACGGCTCTGGGCTCACCCCAGCCTGGCCCTGGAGAGGGATATTATTCCCAGGGTAGGTTGGTGGGTGATTCAGGAGGATTTGACCAATGGGGCCTTCGGCAAGACAGTGAGGGTTCTGGAATAACAGGTAGGTTTTGGGTGCAAAGG
Organism: Scalopus aquaticus; assembly: GCA_004024925.1. Lineage (NCBI taxonomy): Eukaryota > Metazoa > Chordata > Mammalia > Eulipotyphla > Talpidae > Scalopus > Scalopus aquaticus. The sequence continues at coordinate 20,266 of PVIJ01001015.1, read as the reverse complement.
GTCAGTTCCAAGAACCATTCTGCCAGAAAGCGGCTTCTATAAACACTGGAGAGACAGAGGCTGTGTAACCAGCCTGCAAAAGACCAAGACAGAAGATCCTGAGGTCAAATAGCAGTCTGTGGCCTCAACAAACTCCTTGTACCTGAAAGCAGAGTAAACAATCTGGGAGGAAATGTTCAAATCTGTAAAACAGGGCTTACAAATTGTGGCCAGAATGCTTAGCAGGTGAGAGTCCAGTGAGAAATGAATGTAAAAGATCTTACAGCATCAGGTATAGGTGAGGGAGGTCACTGTTATTGCTATGCTACTGCTGTGCTATTGCTGTTATCAAGGTCAATCATCATCACCACAGATGCGGAAATTGAGGTACAGAGAAAAAGTGACTTGCTTCTTAACAGGGCAGAAGCAGGACTGCAGTCAAGCTCCTCCAACTCCAAAACCGGAAAGTGCTCTGTCTTTACCACCGGGCCGCTCAGTGGAATTGACGGCGAGGCCCCCACCTGGGCCACTACATCCTGGAGACACGGACTCGGACAGCTTGATCAGCTGACAGGCAGAAGAGGGGCCAGCCTCAGCAGTCAGAGCTCCAGGTCTCCTTCCTGGTGCCACCGCATACCGCCCCGGGACTCACAAGGCACAGCAGAGAGCCAGCATGCGGGGCTGGAGGAATCCATACCCTTGATGTCTCCCTTACCAGCTTGCGGCCCCTCACTCAGCCATCATTTGTTCAAAGTGATTGGGAACCGCGGGCGAGGGTATGTCATTCATAGTCCAGTGCCTGTGTGTGTGCCTGGCAGCCCCGTGGCCTCACCTTCCATCTCTCCTCATTACAGCACATTACAGGGAGGTGAAGCAGATTAACCAGAAAGCACTGAGTCAGTCATTATCCCGTCTCGTGGTTCGCCTGCAGGTCCCACCTCATAGCCCACAGTCAGAGACAGGCCAGCCCCATGTCCGCCTCATCTGAAGGACACTGATCGGGAGACTACAAGAAGTGGAACCCTGACTGAGTTTGTAATTCAGGGCTCTTCGCCCTCAGACCCCAGCCCTACATGGGCCCACGAGCCTGTTCCCCAATGTCACCTCTGCTGCACTGTCCTCCTGGATGCTCCCTGTCCGGGTACCTTCTCCATTTATCAGGACCACAAGGTCTTCTCTCTTGCCTCACAGGTTCGGAAACCACGCCACACTGCCCCTGTGAGACCGTGTACGGACAGCCTGATGCCTGATTCATCCTCCTCCCCTGAGTGTCTGGCACTGTGCCAGGTTCACAGCCAGCATGAAAGAAATATGTTGCATAATTGAGGATATGAGTGTCTGAACAAGTGAGTGAATGGATACATGGATGGCATTTGGACTCCTCCCAATTACAAACACAGCCCTATAGTCACTGCCCAGCCTTTCTGGGCATTCTGAGTGAAATGATTTATGATTCACATTGTGAGTTTCCATGAGAATCACATGAAACACAGAGGGAAACGTGGCCTCTTAACACTGACGTCTGAATTAAGTAAAGAAGGACTTAATATAAATCTGGAGACTTCGTGGGGTAGAGGCCAGACTGAGGGCAGAGGTCTGGGCCCTCACTCTTCACATTCACGTGCTGGGTGACCTCAGACAAACCCTGTCCATCTCTGGGCCTCTGAAAAACGAAAGAGTAGAAAGCTTGCTTCCATATTTTCTGCCAGCTCTAAAATCATATATTTTGTCAATGGTTAAAAGACAAGTTTTTTTTCCCAGATTCTAGAGAGAAAGGTTGGTCTCATCCAAGGAAGGTTTCCAGGTGCATCTCTTTCCTTTCTTCTGTGGCCAATGAAGTGTGACATTTGGCCATCCCTTAGAAGGGCTCTGAGCAAGGAAACCACCCAGGATCTAGAGTATGTAGAATTGGCTTTGTCCAGTTTATGACTATGCCATTCCAAGAGAAGACTTCGCTCCACTCATAAGAGAAAAAAAAAAAAAAACAAAATATTGAGGACCTACAAGACCAGACCATCTTCTTTACATCACATCTGCCCCAGCCTGTTCCCTGAAGCCCAGTCACGCTGGATTTCTTTCTGTTCCTCACTACTGCCATGCCCCCTCTTACCTCAGGGATTTTGGACTTGCTGTTGCCTCTGTCAGGCATTTTCTTCTACCCCCACACTGCTTTTCCTGGTGTGCCCCACCCCTTTAGAGCTCCCCACAAGTGTATTTCCCACAGGAGGCTTCCACACTTGCTCAGCCTCTGCTTTAGGCTTTCAGAGAAACTCAGACATAACCCTCCTCAGCACCTGGCACATTTGTAATACACTACCCTTTAGGTCGTTCCTACTTATTATGAACCTTCCACACATCTGCAGGCTCCCTGACGGCAGGTCCATGCCTGTGGCACTCACCGATATACCTAGTAACTAGCTCTTTTCCTTGCACATAGTGGATACTCATCAACGTTTACTGAGTGAATACATGGCTTGCTGTGTGGCCTTAGGCAAGTGTGTTTGCCTCTCTGGGCCTCAGTTTCCTTATCTGAAAAAAAGTAGCTGGATAGTCTCTGTGAGCCCTCACAGAAACTGATCAGATCCAGCTAGACTGTCAGGGGGTAGCCCTGAGGCCTTGCTCATTCTTGCCACCCACAGTTCTCTCCCTCACCTCTCCTCTCCATGGAGTTTGTGCACACAGCCTACACAGCTCTGAACAGCTCTTTGGGAAACTTCTGAAACATCACCTAATTAGCTCATAGAGGAAGCTCAGTGAGGCCAGTCCTCACAACCAGTACCAGTTAGCAAAGTGCTGGGCAGTCATTGCTCATAGAACTCCTCTCAGACTCACCCACTGGATGGGAGCTCTTGGCAGACAGGAACCATGTCTGAGCTGCCTATACCTGCAAGAAGCCAGCCCAGGCCCTTCACAGACTGGATGTCAGGAAATCACCTCCTGCATTGAATCTGGTATGCTGGGAACTTGAACGTGGCCCCATCGCTGCAAACAGCCTGTTTCTCTACCCAAGGCAAAGATGGAAGCTGCTAGCCAGAGTCATCCTTCTTCTTTCCCTCTCCTGCAAATGACCCAACTGCAAGTTTGTCCAGTGAGACATTCTTCAATTCCAGACTCTTGGGTTCAGTCTCTAAAAGCACAGCAGGCGAGCTGATGAGAGAACTGACAGTAGGGCACACAGCAGCACCATCATAACGTGGTTTACGGCCATAGAGTGCTTACATATTTCCACCTTCACCCTGACTGACAGCATAATGACCCAAGACCACCTCAAGTGGCCCAGAAGATCATTACACCCCCCTGTGCAAAGGGCCCTGGGAAAGGACACCACTCATCAATGGCAGAGCAGCCAGACAAATCACACACATACACCCCTGCCTGGCCAGAATGACAGAAGCACTGAGCTAGAAGTTGCCAGAGCCCCGGACCTCATGTCCTCCTGGCCCTATGAGATGCTGTGACCAGTCAAGGCTAGCCGAGAACATCGAGATGCCTGCCTCTCAGTAGAACCTTGCATCTCACCCACGCCCAGCCCAACGCCTGTGGGAGGGCCACCCGGCCTGTGTTTGGGTGGCGGGTGTGGTGGGCAATGAATCATGGGACATACCTGCTCGGGCTTGATGGGCTCCGTGGTGGTGAAGATATCCGAATAGTGCTGCCTCTCAAACACACGGTCCAGCACCTCCAGCTGCTGCTGCGTGAACAGGTCTCCCCGCATCTGCTTCCGGAGGAAATCTCTGCCTGGCAGTGAGTGGCCGTTTGGCACTGGAGACTCCTGAATACCTTCGATGAGCATGAGAGAGCAAAAGGAGTGGAGGTCACACCAGTTACTAAGGAAAGACATGTCCAGACCTGAGATTTGGAAGAAGACCTGAGAGCCCAAGAGTTCAGCTCCCTCTCTGACAAACGAGGAAACAAGGGCTCTGGCAAGGGGGTCCTAAGTCAAGGTCACTTGCTGGTTAGTGCAGAGCAAGCCTTCAATAGCCGCATGCCAGGCTAGTACAAAGCCTTTTTTATAGGCATCACTCTCACTTAATCCTCAAAACCACCCCACTTTTGATGATATAATTTTCCCCATTTAGCACATGAGAAAATTGATTTGTCTGAGGATAAGAGCTCAAGTTGGCTGAGGGGCTTCATCAGCAGGTTCCACTGCCTCTCTTGCACTTGAGACCCCCCCACCTTGGAGGTACAGTTTTGTTCAGACCTGATGCCCTTACCCAGAGCATTTGCCACCATCCCACGTGAACAGGCAGTAAGCCAGTGTGTTAGGAAGGCTTAGGGAAACAGATCTCTCACACGATTCTGATGGGAGTCTACCGGTCACACATCTGTGATCGACAATTTGACCAAATCTATCAAGATCACAAATGCACGTTCCCTTTGATAGAGCAACTGCACCTCTGGGAATTGATTTTACAGCTAGACTTACACATATGGGAAGTGATAGATGTACAAAGTTTTAGTAGCAAAAGACTAGAAGCAACCCAAGAGTTTATTCGTAGGGGCAGGTTGAATAAGTTAGGTGTGCTCACACAGGGGAATGCTGTGCAGCTGCACAAGGAAAGAGGACTCCCTCTGTAAATTGATATAGAAAGATCTTCCAGATACATTGCTAGATAAAAAAATAAGCTTCAACACAGCATGTATAATACACAACCTTTTGCATAAAAAGGAAGAAAATAAGACTATATGCATTTGTGTACATATACACATACAGGTTTCCTCTGCTGTTTGAAAATAGAACATTCAGATTTGGTAGCTTATTTTGGGGGCCTAGGGATATTTAAAAAAAATTCCATCTAAAGTAATGTTAATAATGCTCCCACCTGCCAGCACACTGCTGCCCCAGACTTCACTCAACATGTGAAGAATGAAGCCAAACCAGGAGCTTGAAGTTATGGGATTTTGTGCCTCTGAGATGCTGCCCAAAAGTTGGTGTGTCCCCAAGTGTACAGCACAAGTGCTGGCCCTTCAGATTCCCCTGTGGAGGCTGACAGCACAGATTACCCCAGCATCCACTACAAGAAGGGTCTTCAAAGGCAGGCCACGAGCCCCCTGTGAAAATGGATCCCAGGTAAATTTTACCCAAGACAATGCCATAGGCTTGGCTAAGCCTGAATGACCAGACAATCCAGCATGTGGGCCAAGGCAGAAGCTGGGCTCTCTGGACAATGTCCTCCAGCCTAGAGCGTAGGCCCTTCTCCACTGACAGCCTGTGACACTGGCTTTCCACACAATTAGGCCTGCTCCTGTCCCCAGAACAGCATCCTCTCCCATCACGGCATGCCCTCAGGGGGCCCATTCCTAAAAAAGCAGCAAGACTAGCAGAATGTGGGAGCTCACGGCCCCACCTGGGCCCAGCAATATTCTCCAATTGGTTGGCATCCACCAAATGACCCTAATACACACATACATGTACATGAAGATGGCTGAACTTGCTTTTCCTCAGTTATTGCTCTGGCCAACCACCCTGGCCCCAGGCTCTGCTGCCAAAGCTGGGCCTTGGCCTCAGTCTCTAGTAGCCCAACTGTCTGAGAGATCACATCTACTTTTAAAAAACTTCTCCATATCCATCAACTTCACTCATACCTCCCAGACCTGTTCTGCCAGCCAGGCGGCAAACCCCAGTGAAGTCCCCTTCATGTCAGCCAGCTGATGATGAACAACTCCCACCAAGACTTCAGCCCACCCCCTCCCCCATGCCTTGGACAGTGCCCACCTCTTCCTTCCCACGTAGGTTGCAGCATTCGACGTGCCCCAAACCTGACCCTCCAGGAAGCCTCCCAGCTAACCAGACTGTCCTCCCATAGCTGTCCTCAGGTTCAGTCCCTCTCCCAAGGGCTTCACAGGCAGGACTCTGCTCGGCTCAGAGGTCTGGAAGGGCACAGACTCCCACTGAGGAAGTTTGGCAATGGTGGCCTCTGAGGGTCAGGTCACTGTCTGGTCGCCAAGGAGGATCTGCCACAGAGTAAACGCTCAGGGTACATGGCCCACTCATGAGTATGCCCACTCCCCCAGGACACCACACATGCTCCTGACGCAGGCAACCTCACCTCCTAGACATGTCATTATTTATTCATTCATTTAACAAATATTGATCAAGTGCTTCCTTTATACTACACAATAGTTTGGTTATTTTCTTTAAAAAAAAAAAAAAGGGCAGGTATAGTAACGAGCCAGACAAGCCTTTCCTTCCTATCAGAAAGGGCAGCCAGCTTCAGTTAAGTACCCACACAAACAGACATGGTTACAAATGGTGATTCATACTAAGAGGAAACAGCTAGAAATATATACAATGACTATGGGGAGACTTCCCGGAGAAGAGTTGGGGCATCTTCTAAACAGGAGTCTTGCTTGAGACTCCAGGAAAGGCATTAGCAGGGCAAAAGCAGGCAGCGGTGGAGAGGGTGTGCCAGGCAGGGGAGACTGGCTTTGCAGAGACCAGGACATGAGTAGATGGAAGGAGCCGAGAGTAACCGGAAGCAGGAAGCAATCACAGGAGTCTCTGGAGAGACAGCTGGTGGTCAAGCCTGAGGCCACAGAGTAGATGTCAGCCTCTGAGGCAGTTAAAGGAACAATCACCCTCCACATTTCTCAGTCCCAGGACCTGAATCCCTAATTCCTTTACCTCAGACCATGCTTTCTAAACCCTGCTCCCAAGCTTCATCTTTTGGAAAGACTAAGGGCTGGTAACATGAATTTTGCATTTGTGGGAGTCTGAAGGTGAAGCATAAATTTAGCCTGTCAGCCACAGGAGACCCCCCTACAGGGAAGGGGAATCCTTCCTCACTGATGTGAGCACTGTCGCGAGCACAGAGAGGGAGCCGGAAGCCATGCGCCGCCTCTGCCAGGATGCCTTCCTTCATGCCCATCATGTCACTCCCCAGTTCTCAGCACTCTGACCATGTCTCCCAGGGCCTCCCTGGTGGCGCAACGGGTTAAGCACAGCGCTGTGGAGCTGTCAGCAGCTGCGGTGCAGGTTCGATGCCCACATGGCACAGCAGACCTCTCCTGCTTCGCCCGCTGCTCCCTTCAGCAGTGTACTTCAGTAGATCTGCCTGTTCTGCTCCCCACTCTGTCTCTGGTGAACCCTCTCACCGCCCCACACCTCTGGCCTGTACCCCAGCTTGTATGCATAAATACAAATAAAACAAAATCTTAAAAAAAAAAAAAAAGCACCATATCCTATCTTAGGAGTCAAGTTCCCTGGCCCCTTCATCCCCACTCTATACTGTTGGTTACCTTGGGGGGTGGGAGAAACCAGAGTGAAGTCATCTCTGTCTCCTCCATAGGGAATATTTGTGGAATAAGTGAACACATTACTGATGCCTGTGACAACCACCTTCACTCTGCAGGTCTGGTCTGCAAAGGCAGGATCCCTCCATCTCACTCAGTCATTCATTCATTCTTCCCTGAACTAGCCTTAGTAAGCTAACACTGTCTTAATGTAATGGGGTGGTCCCCAGGAGAGGGGGTGTCCCAGGTTCCCTGTCCCACCCAAGGTAGGGTGGAGCTGAGCAGGATATAAGAAGCTTGAGGAGACACACACAGAGGACACACACAGAGGACACACACAGAGGAGACAGAACACACAGACAGAAGACAGGAGGAGATGGAAGAAGGATGGAGAGCCAGAAAAGGCCCTTGGAAGAGAGACTTGTAAAGAAGCTGCACTGGCCTGGATGATTGAAATAGATATGGTGAGAGACGCGTGGGGAAGTTAAAAATGGCTGTGTTGGGCCTCCCCGGTGGCGCAGCGGTTAAGCACTGCGCTGTGGAGCTGTCAGCAGCGGTGACGCGAGTTCGACGCCCGGCCGGGGAGAGTCCCACATGGCGCGGCAGACCTCTCCTGCCTTGCCCGCTGCTCCCCTCAGCAGTGTATTTCTGATCTGCCTGTTCTGCTACCGGCTCTGTCTCTGGTGGACCCTCTCGCTGCCCCATGTCTCTGGCCTGCACCCCAGCTTGTATGTATAAATAAAAAATGAATCTTAAAAATGGCTGTGTTGATTTTGGTTTTGATTTTGTTCTGTTCCTCTCAGAATTGTCTGACTGTTTCTGACCCTTTTGGATGGTCCCTGCCGAAAGGTATTTTGGTTCCTCCCAGAATTGTCTGGCTGTTTCTGACCCTTATGTGTGGGTCCCTGTCAAAAGCTGTTCTAGACTTGTGGCAGGCTTTCTTTGGGCCAAACCTGTTTGGGTGGACTTGTACCCATGAGGAGTTGGTTAACATTGGGTGCTTGACTTAGGAAATATATTCTTTGTCTTTTCTAATTGTATTAAAGTCTGGTTTCCACAAAAGATCCTATATGTTTTGTATTGATGTGGTGGATGGCAGAACCCATTTAGACCAGGGCACGTCTCGGGGTTTCGGAGGTGCCCCCCTCTCCTGCCCTGTAATATTAACACTTGCATACAGCTATGGACAACAGCTGACCTAGCTCTGTCCTCATGGGTTATGTCCAGTGGAAGAGACACACATTAATTGAAAAACAATCAGTCCGGTAAAGATGGAGGTATCAACCAAGACAAAGTTCTCTAACAAAGAGGTTCATGGTGTTCAGAGACTAGTGGCATGGCTGACCTGCCCGGGGTGTGGCCCACAATGGGCGACAGTCAGTGTGAACCAAAGAATCCACAACACGCTCAAAACAAACCGACCACCAGAAAATCATCCCCTGCATGAGGGCAGGTCTCATGCTCCAGGCCTCCAGTAGAAGTTTCCGTGGCATTCTTTATCTGTGCCACAGAGATGTGATCTGACTTCATGGGGAATGTGGTCTTGGAGGCAGCCTACGGAAATGCTCAGACCCATTTTATTCCAGGGAGAAAAGTCTGAACTCGCAATGTGAATAGTATGCTTAAATATATGGACAGACATGGGCAAAGTACAAAGGTATACAGGGGGCATGGTATCTTTAAATCTTTTTTTCTACTCCAAATCAAATAATATGTAATAGACCCAGTGCTGGGCTTAGTCAACCATGGCTGGTAGAATTAACATTCTGGAAGCTAGCTTCAGGGGAGCAAGGGGCAGGAAGCCCCGTCTCGGGGAGCAAAGAAATGCTGGCTTTAAATTTCAGGTTAAATCAATGTTATTCACAACCCAGCTTTGAAGCTAAAAGCTTTACACAATCGGGTCTGGTCACACAAAGGGGGAGGAAGCAAAATAGCCTCAGATTTCCATCTGTCAAGAGAAAGCTGTCTCTTGTGTGTCTTTAAGGATCATAAACCCATTGCGTTTTCTTCAGAGCACAGCAAATTCAGGGGTTTTGCATTTTTCGTGGAAGGTTCTGGTTTGATTCCTTAAAAATCATCATGTATTTTACATCTGCAGATGCTTACTGGAAGAAAAACAAACAAACAGGAATCCCCATAGTCCCTCTGGCATCATGACTTTCAGGGATGCAACCGCAGGAACCCCAGGAAAGGAGGTTAAAGTCGCTGGGTCAGCCTCCTGCCTTTCTCAGAGTTTCTCTATAGAGCCAGACCCAGCCCAGAAGCCCTACCAAGCCTCCTTGGCCCCCATGGTTGCTCCTCAGTATGGCAGGGCAGTGTCAGGACCCAGTGTGAAGAAGATCAGAAGCCAACAGACCTGGGATCTAGCCCCAGCTCTGCCCTTACTGTATGTGCCCAGGCAAGCTTCTTTCCCTTTCTGAACCTCAGGGGTTCCATCAAAGAAGTGAGGAGTTCAAGTCAGTCATATCTGCTTTCTCCTCCAAAATGCACCTAGAATTTATCTACTAAATAGTATTAAATGAGCATTAACTTATTTTCCCAAGTGGGTTGTGTGTGGTGTCTTTGTAGGGGATGTCCCCCAATATTCACCCCACCCCTAAGCAATTACCCATGCTTACCCAGGGGATCCCACTGTCTTCCCAATACTTAGTTTAGGATTAGACATGTATGAGGAGAGACCTTTTGGGGTGCGAAGGCTTCAGGAAGAATGTCAGAGACAGGAAGAAGTCTCTTATTTCTTCATTAGGTTATGTTTACCCTTAATATTTTTGAAATTGTGCAAATAACTCCCGGACTGCTTTTCTGTACTACAACATCCCCTGCCCTTATCCCAGGATCCCAGTTCCTCTCCCGAAATGTCCTTCAGGGTTCCTTGCTAGCTGACATCCAACCAGCTTGCTGCTACTTACTGGGGTACCCACCAGACTCCCAGATCTGCCTCTCCCAGTGAATAAGGGGCAGACAAGGTTTTGGTGGTCCATTTGCTGTAGAAGTCTAGAATCAGGGTGGCTGAGGAGATTGAGGCAGCATGACCTGGGACATTTTCAGCTTGGGTCAAGTGAGCCTCGGAACCTTGAGCTTGGTCTCCTCTGATGACTGCAGTGCTAATTCTAAAAACAATTTATAAAGCAGAGACCACCCTAATTCAGATCATGCTAATTTGCCGCTTCAAGACATTGTTTCAGATGCAACAAAAGCTTGCTGAGGGCAGTAGTAATTCCAGGATTTCTCCATAGGAGGGGCCAGGCATGACTATAAATTATCAAAGCAGGGACTGGGTATTTTTTTCCAGGGCTTCATTAGAAAAATGTCTTGCATACAATTGAGGGCATCATCTATCCCAACAAGGAATGAAGGAGAGACTGACAGAGAGGAGGGGGGCACAGGCTTCTCCAAACCCCCTGACCTCACCCAGGATGGAGCACTGTTCAGTGAGGCACTGATAGAAGGTGTTTTTGCATCTTTAAATTTTAGATGTTCTCAGAACATCTGCAGAAGGTTCATATGTATCCTATTTCACAGACTTGAGAACTGAGGCTCAGAGAGGCTGACAAAGATCTGCCAGCTGAGATTTGTACCTTGGGCTCTTAACTGCTCTTTCCACTTCCCTCTACTCTTCATATCAACAATTAAGACTAAAGTCCTCTGTTTCCTCATCTGTAATCTGGGAACAATGTATGCAGGACAATAATCCCTGGGGCTTTTAAAAGGATTAAATAAACTAATCCCTGTGACACGCTTAGCCTGGCACAAGATTAATGTCCAAACAATGTTAGCTGCTGTCCTCATCGTCTTCAGAAGGAAAACTCTTCCCCAGGACAGAGTTTTGCTCTCCATAATCTGGCTCTCCAGTCAGGCTTGCCCCTCTAGTCACCCCCAAAAGCCAGCCCAAAAGACTATTCCTCCTTTCCCTTCACCACACTCCCCAACACCACCATTCATTCTATCCCTTCCACTGGCTCAATCTTCACCCTGCCCACTGAGCTCAGCCAACATACCATCTCCTCTCTGACAACAACCTCCAAGTCAAAGGCAGATTTAATTGCCTTTTCTTCTGGATCTCCCTAGGAAGCTGCAGAGCCCAACACTCTGTCTGGATTTTCCTCTCCACAATCATTCCTGTGAGGTTGCTGCTCTTAGAATTCCCATTGTAGAGCTGAGCAAACTGGCGGACACAATAACTAACCTATTGAGGTGACAGATCTATGACGGAGCAGATTCAACCAGTGCCTTTTCTAGAGCATCTGCTCGAGCTGGTCCCATGCGAGTGACTGGGTGGCAGGGCTGGAAATGTCCCGTGGCAGCCCAGAACCAAAATTGATGTTTCGGGTGATTTTGTAACTCCCATCCTAAACTAGGGCTGCAGCCTGAGAAAATCAAAGTGGCGTTGAGGAAAATTCCATTGGAACTACCATTATCCAGACATTAGTTTCACTCAATCTTTCTTCTCGGAGAAGGAAAACGCGAAATTGTAAAATTGCCAAATACGTTCAGGTTTGACCAGAGTGAATCTGATTGTGCTGTGTGTTACCTGATGAGTCACAGGTTGTCAGCAGGGAAAAAGCCCCAGGGGACCAGTGATTCCGCCCTCAGGGTTGGGGACGATGAGGTCAGACTGCAAAGAACTGTGCAGTGCCAGAAAGCAAGGCAGAAGAGAGGTGGGCCTAGGAAGACACAAGGCCCCCAACTCCTGCCCCACAGACCCATCCACCCTGAACAAGAAGCACCAAACTCCCACTGGGTGTCAGCCCTACACTTGGCCCCTGAACTAGAGAGGGGTTCTCGTTCTTGTGCTTGCCCTCCAGCAGAGAACATAGACAATGAATAATTCCAAGGTAGTGAGGTATGTGAGGGAGCCTGAGAAGCAGCCAGCCCAGGGGCCCAAGGGTAGAGATCAGTCTTTACACCAAGCTTATTCTGTGCTAGTCACTCTTCTAAGCACCTTATCTATTTAATCCTCACACCAACCCAATGATGTCATGAGTATTATTACCCCCTCCCACTTTATAGATGAGAAAACTGAGGCATTGGGTCACAGAGGGTTGCATAAGGTCACAACAGCTAAGAGACAGAGGAACTGGGATACAAACTTGCCAGGGTCTGCTTCTTAACCTACACTAACCTACACTAACTACTCCACTTAATCCAGACTAGGGACATGGATGATCTGGAAAGTCTCCCTGGAAAAGATGAAGCCCAAGACTTAAGGAAGAAGACTTTTTTGGTTAAAAAAAAAGGGGGGGCGGGGCAAGAAAGAGGAAGGGCATTCCATCCAGAGGAACAGCGCATGCAAAGACCAGAGTAAGCCCCGTGCGTGGGAACTGGCTATAATTCAGTAGGCTTAGAATGCAAAAACTGGAGGAAGGGGAGAGCAGCAAAGTGTGCAAGCCTCTTCCCTCCCTCTCTCTGGCTGCTCAGCATCATTGTCTATTATCCAGAGCCTTATATATACTCTGATGTATAAGCAGTACAGACATATTAAGAAGCTCTCGTGGTGTTGGTATGAAGAGATAGGATTTCTTTGTGCTTCCATGAATCAAGATAACCTCAAAGAACAGACAGAAAGGAAGTAATACCTTATGCATCACCGCAGGATAAATCTGTTCTCTCTAATCCATACTTTCCAAGTCCATTACCTCAAACAGTAGTGCCTAATTACTCCACCTTACAGAAAGATACGCACACTAATTAGGAAGAACTGTTACCCACCCTAGTAAAAATATTCCAAAGCAAATGAAATATTACTAAGAGCAAAAGGGTGATTTGTTTCTGTGAATTGTGCTTTTAAATGAGATCAAAGAATGCTAAAGGCTTCATTTTAATTATACCTGGAAGGACTCCTTGTGTATGCAACCCATTTTCAACTTTCATGCACACAGCAGTCTGTCTCCCTTCCCCCACCACACAAAATAAATAAAGGGTTTAAAAATCATATTTACCCTGACATCTTTGCATTACCCCCATTTGAGTTTTTGAATTACTGTCTTTATTTTTTTCCAAGGACAATATAACTAAAAAGAAGGTTCATATTTTGAAGTGTATCTATCTGATCATTGCACAAATGTTTTCAGGAGAAATCACTATATTTCTCCAAGATGGGTATGGGTTTTGTCATAGATCAAAGTGAGAGGGAGGAAAAAAAGATAAATCATCAGAGATCCAAAAATACTTTTCATTTGGAGAAGATATCAGGCCATTTCGATGGGGCTGATGGAGTCCCTGTTCTGTCTCCATTACCCGAAGCAGGCAGCCCCAGCCAGGAGCCAACTACTGAGATTATATTCCCCATAAGATGGTCCCCGATATATATATATATATATGATCTTCAACCTCTATTGATTGACCAATTTCACAAGCAAAGACTGGTGAAATGAAGCTGAAATGAACATCATGCTTTAACTCATTGAACCTATCAGGCCTGAGTTAATCTCACTGTCCACTGTCTCTGATAGAATTCAATTGATCAATCATGTTTCGGTGATAGTACCATTTCACTGGCTTATTGCTTCTTCATTTCAGAGCTTGACCTGTTAGATATACTCGGACTGGCTCAACTCCTCTTGGATACACAAAGATCAGCCTCTGTCTGCCAACGTGTGTCATCTCCTGTCCCAGCTGAAAAGAACTCGAGAGGCTTTTGTGTGTACCTGTGGTATGTTTTCCCACCAAACACATGCACATCAGTAGTGGATTTATGATGGCTTTGAACTGAGCAAGCACAAATTATAAGAGGAGCACTTCATTCCTCGCGAACGCACTGTCATTCCCTTTTGCATAGCTAAATTCTTTTGGGCTCTGTGTTCTCCTGCAGGCATCTTCTTGTATGATGCTTGCAAGCATGTATGCCTCGACCACGTAAGGCACACGTGGAAATGATAACAACCATAACGATCACCCATCCTGAAGTATATATATATACTCACGATGACCTTTAACACTCATCAGCTTATCTGCTTCTCACCATAACCTCAGGAGGTGGACAAGATTATCATTCCATTTTACAGATGAGAAAATAAGCATGGCAGAGAGGGGAGGTGGTGGGGGGGCTGGTTCATGGTCACACAGCAATGTTATCAGATCAGGCAAGACTGAGGGCCTGGGGGTCTGAGCTACTGAGTGCCTCTTACTCTGCTCAGGCCAATGTCCAGGCAATTTCAGAATCTCAGAGGCACAACACTCTGCCCCTATGACTTGGATAAAGGAAACACTCAAATTTCAGTTCAGAGAATTTTCAGGCATAGGATGGATTCTAAGCTTGCCTCCAGCTTCTTGGATGATTTAGAAACTGAAGCCCAGAGGGCAGTAAACTGTTATCCAAAAGCCACCAAGGCACTCAGCTGTCCAACTGGGACTTGAACCTGGATCCCAAGCCCTTGGGCCAGGACTCTGCGCTTTCTCTCATGCTTCCCTAATTTATGCCACGCCAATGAGCTCTTATCAACAGAGAGAACTTCATTCTCCTCTGTCAACATGGCCCAATGTGCTGTTATGTTTCCTCCGTGGCATTTAATTTAATTTTCCCAACTGCAAGCCAAGATGCTGCGCTTTGGGAAATCAGAGGACAGGGGCTTGGCCCGGCTGTCTGCCTGGGGGAGGTGGCTCTTGGAGCCACAAGGCTGAGCCCAGCATGGGAGTCTCTGGAGGAGGCCAGGGCAATGACAGTTTGCAAATAAGCCTTGCATCTGCTCAGGCTGGCAGAGTCCGCAAACACACTAATGGACTTTCCTCTGCCCGCGGGGAGCTGGGGAGAAGCAATAAATAAAGCAGGCGCCTCTGGGGGGAGCCATTGCTGAGGCAAGAGACAGAGCTGAGATTAGGGGCTGGTTGAGGGTGGGGGGAAGGGCTTCAGGGCCTGCCACTACAGCACACTGCCTCCCTTTCCCACAAAATGACAGTCCACCTCCCAGAAACCTTACTCCTCACACCCCCAGATTGCTGTCTGTGTCCCAAACCATCCAGCCCTTGTGTGATTGTATTGCTACATTTACAGTTTATTCCAGGCGTGGAGGGGCTCACAGAGAGAGACCCCACTGGGGAGAGATGAGACAGAGGCCACAGGGAGAGCTGATGACAAGAATGGCTGCTACTCAGGTTCAGGGGCAGTTTCAGGAGATGAGGAGGGCAAGTCTGCCAGTTAGTTGCTCACTGGGCAGCAGGGGACAAAGCACGCCTCTGAAGTTCCTGTTGGAGGTTCTGGGCAGCCATCCACTGATGCCCCATCTCACCCTGAGAAAAATCCATAGTTTATAAGGCCCAACTGTGTCTGGGTACACTGCCCTGCAATCCCACCTTTCTGGCCTGCCTTTCTCCCACCTCCTTTCTTAGTCTGTCATTTCTCCTTTCTTATTCTAGCCACACTGGACTCCTTAATGTCCTGCAACCGGACCACACATCTCCCTCCTTCGGGCCTTTACATAAGCTGCTCCTTCTCTCCAGGACATTCCTCCCCAGATACCCATTTGGCTCCCAGAGACTCTCCACTCATATGTGGTCTATTGTTACCACCCTCTATAAACCAGCATACACCCCCCCCCTTCCTTTTTTGTCTCCTCTCTAGCTTTGAGATTCTCCAGAGCATTCAGTGACATGCCCTTTATTTCCCCTGTTTATTTTTTTCCCCATATTAGACATCACTCATGAAGGCAGAGATTTCTGTTCTTTTCCTTGCTGTGTCCCCAGCACCCAGAACAGTGCAGCCATCAGCCTTCCCCAACATGGACTCAGAAGTGGATGATGACTCCCTAGGGGTGAGGCCCAACCTTAGAAGTGTTTAAATGACAAAGATGGTAGAGCACCGGGTGCCAGCTCTGGTTCTGCCACTTGCCAGCTGTGTGACCTTGCTTACAGAGCTCAGCTCATCTGTGCAGTGGGGTCAATAACTCATGCCAAGTCTACAGCACTGGGGCAGGACAAGCAAGCCAGTAGGCCCCAAATGAGATAGCACAGCTTCTCAGGTCAGCCGATGAGGACAGGGAGTGAGGACAGGAAAGGGAAGGACAAGAATGAACAGAGAGGGGTGCCTTGCTAAGCTGCATCCCCTGGTTCAGGCATTTACTCATCTTTTGCTGGTGTTCTGACTCCAAGCACAGTGGGTTAAGGAAACCCAATCTCAGCTCTCAGTGGAGCCTGTTCCCTGGCAGGGAAATAGGCCTGAAAATGGAGTTACAATTCAAGCACAGGAAAGTACCCTAAGAGAGTCCCAAAGAGCAAGCAGTAGGTTCCCAGGGACAGCGAGAACCTGCTTGATATTGGAAGGGAGGAAGGTCAGGGAGTGTTTTCTGGGGGGATGGCAGATTTGGACTTTGGGGCAAGAGGAAGGAGGCAGAGGCTATCCCAGGAAAAAGACGTGGGTGGAACTATGATCACCAACTGAGGCCCTTCTAGGAGATTGGCACCTGTGGAATCCAGACATGTGGCTTTCATAATCCCAGGTACAAATCATGTTTCTATAGCTCCCTGGTGCCAGTATCTGCACACAACAGGTACACAATGCATGCAAATTTGGGTTCTTTACAGTCACAAAACTTTCCAAAGAAAGATGGAAACTGGTTTGTTCCGTTGGATCTCAACTAGGGCGATCGTCTGAGGGGATTTGGGGAATCCCTGAGCTGTTGCTATTGGGGAGGAGTTATAGGATTTAATGGGCGGGCCCAGCCCAGTGTAGCCAAGCGTAGCCCTGCCCTCTACTCCACACGTTTTTGGAGCAGCCTTCCTTACATCCAGGCTGGGGATCTGACTCTGTTTGACTTACATACACAATCTTGGCATTTTAATTTAAACTGACTTTTCCAAAAATACAGCCATCACATAAAATGAGGGAAGATTATGCTTTGCTTTGGTTGGAATTTTATCAAGACATGTTCACAATTTTGAAAATCAGTTTGCTGATGGCAGCACACCACCAGAGGTATTTGTATTGCCAAAAAGCACAGCTGTCCAGATTTGTAGCCTTTGCTTTCATGGTGATTCTATGCCCAAGTGCAAGCAACTGACTACTTTATTATGTCTTCTGGTGTGGTCATGCCTGAGCATTTACATAATGAAATACATCCTTTTATTATGATTTTACTTTTCTTTGCCCTTTTGCTATAGTTTGGGCCTTGTATTGAATTTTTTTTTAATTATGTGTGTTAGTGGGTTATGTTTTTTTCAAGTTTCACTTTGGGTAACAAAGGAAGTATTACAAAATAACTGTTTTAAAGAGGGGACACTGAGTTGACAGAAATTAATACTGTCAGGATTTTAAATCACTAATGTAATTTCTAAGACCTCTCCAATTCTGCCAGTTAGGATGATCCCAGCTAGGGATTACTTTCCTAATCTGTCTTCCTGAAAAAGGGATCTCTCTAGGGAGAAAAAGTTATTTAGACCCCTGCTGAGGGGTAGGTGCCAAAATTCACTCTAAAATAAATATATTTCTTCGGCCATGCAGGAGAGCTTTTCCTAAGACACAGTAGCAGGGTTCCCCCTTCCCTTTTTCAGGAATCCATTTCCCAGATAATAATTCAGCTAGGACTGAACCAAGCAGGCACCCAGCTTCCACAGCAGCTTCTCCATTCTGCTAGAGACTTCTCTCAGATGTCTGCAACAAGGCAAAAGGGAAAGACCGGGGAAGAAAAGACATCTTGAAAAATCAGTGGTCCAGCTGCCCCGCACACATGCAGAATGAGCTTTGGCATTCAGAGAGGAAGAAGAGGGACTCAAACTGCGTGAAGCATAAGAGCAGAAGCTGGATTGAGGTGGGGGGAGAGTTGTGCGCCTCCTCTGCCACTAACAGAGCCCAGACTGCCTGGGTTTGAATCCCAGTCTTGCAACTTACTAGTTGTGTCACCCTGGACTGGTTATCTAACCTCTCAACTTTCCCATCTGATTCACTGTCAGTCTCAAAGCTGAGAAAAGAGAGCATTCTCTTCTCCCGAACTGCTTTCATCTCCCCCCCCCTCCACCCCTGCTCACAATGCAAGATCAGGGAGCCTGAGACCTGGGACCTGGGTCCATCTCTCCTCGCTCACACTCACTGACTCTCAGAAACCATCGGTTCCAACTTCCCCATTTCACAGATGGGGATACTGAGGCCCAGAGAGAGGACGAAAATGGACAGAGCTCAAACAACAAAGTAGTGTCAGATTCCCAGTCTAAACTCCTTCCACAGCATCATGTGGAATGATATTCTAAGCATCATGTGGAACTGATAGGCAAAGCATCAGCCTGTACATATGTAAATAGAGGTGACTGTCACAGGAAGGCACCAGGGATCACCAAAAACAATGACAGATGGAAAAGTCCTCAACAAGACTTTATTAAGCCTTTGCCGACTAAAGGAATTTCAATCAAGGTTCAGCACACAGTAGGTGCCTGACACATACTTGTCACAAGCATAGTGTTATCATCTCTCACTGGCCAGTGAGTTCCCCAAGCACAGGGGTCTGTTACATCAGAATGCCTGAAACACGGCTGGTTCTCCATCGATATTTGTTGAGTGAATGAGTGAAGGTTAGCATGCCTAAAAACAAAACTGGAAATGAAAAAAAGAGAAAAAAAACCCTCTGATTTCTCTAAGCAGAGGGAAAGCAAGAGAATTCAAAGAGGGAAGTCCATTTACTTCCACATCTGTGCTCTATGCCAGGTCCAATACTGGGGGCTGAGGGAGCCATTGGGATGACTCCAAGGTGTCTCCTGCCTTTAGAACTCATGATCTGAGGGGAATGGCAGTAGGAGGGTGTGAAGGCTGAAAAGCACATCCTCTGTGGGAGCAAGGAGGGCTTCCTGTGAAGATGCCAGGCCACAAAGCATGAGGATGCAGACAGAGGACAGAGATGGAAGGATGGCCATCTCTCCAGGGTGGAGGGCACGGAAACAATGCCAGCGCATATGGTGGGCTTAAGTCCAGCTCCGAATCTGTCAAGCTCTGACAGGAGAAGCAGGGGTGCCTTTGTGATTTTGTTCTACATTCCCACTGGTGGAAGAGACAAAAAGTCTATGTGAGGGCATCACTCAGCAAGATCAGAACCAACTCTGGCCCAAGGAAGGGAGTGGGGTACAGAGGGAAGAAGCCGCAGGGAGATCCCAGTCCAATAAGCAAGGAAGGAATTTAAGGAACCTCCATCCCCATTCTGCACCGAGGTCCACGGGGAGAGCGGTACGCATCATCCACCCTGGCACCTCGGTCCAAAGCAGCCGAGCAACCTGGCTTCTCTGCAAGCGTCTCTCGGGTTCCTGACGCTGGGTGGGCCGGGTCCCCCGCCGCCTGAGCCTGCGCCTCGGCGCGCATCATCTGCTCGGCTGCCCAGCTCCCGGCTGCCGCCGCGCCCGCGCTCCCCGGGGCCCGGAAAGCTGGCATCCGTTGTTGCCATAACAAACTCAATTGTTCTCAGCAGGGCCCCAGCAAATAAAGTCATTCATTACGGGCCTCTCCCGGCCGCCGTGGGCTGCGCGGCAATCAGCGGGCCGCTCGCTGCCCCCTCGCGGGCCGAGACACGCGCCATCGCCATTACCTGCCGGGGCCCGGCCCGCGGCGCCGCGGCCGCCACGCTGTGCCCCGCGGCCCAGCCGAGGCCGCGCCGGCGGGGGGAGCGCCAAGCCGGCGATTAGTTTTATCTCGGAACGTCAATTGACTTATACTGATTGGCTTCCTGCCGCCAAATGTCAATTAAATTGCAAATGCTTGGCGGAGGCCGGGCGGGCGGCCGCCTCCTTCCCGAGGGCGCTCAGCGCTCCCTTCTTTTTGTGCCATGTTCTGGCTCGGGTGAATTTATTTCTCCTTCCAAAGCACACAGGAAAGTCCAGATTTCCTTCTGGAAGGCGAATACCCTTCATTCAGTGCCGAGAGGGCGTCCCGCTGGCGGGCAGGGCTGAGGAAGGAGTGTGTGGCCTCCCGCAGGGCCTCGGCCTTTTGGAAGGACTTTATTCTCAAGGTGGCATGGAGGAAACCCTGACAATTCCTCAGAGATCTTAGGATAGAATTCCTGGTGCGGCCTTGAGCAAATCTCTTCGCGCTCCTCTCTGACCTGGCTTTCTTCACCTGTGTGTGTGTGTGTGGGGGGGGGGGGGT
>PVIJ01001014.1:161955-228450 GCA_004024925.1 Scalopus aquaticus | reverse complement strand
CTCCAAAGAAGAAAAGCAAATGGCCAACAGGTACATGAAAAAATGTTCAACATCACTTATAATCAGGGAAATGCAAATTAAAACCACAATGAGATACCACCTCACGCCAGTGAGAATGGCGCACATTAATAAAACAGGCAACAACAAATGTTGGTGAGGATGTGGAGAAAAAGGAACTCTCCTACACTGCTGGTGGGAAAGCAAATTGATCCAACCACTATGGAAAGCTGTATGGCGTTTCCTCAAACTGCTAGAAATGGAACTTCCATATGACCCAGCAATACCACCACTGGGAATATACCCAAAAGACACAAAAACACTAATCCAAAAGGATACATGCACCCGCATGTTTATTGCAGCACTGTTTACAATAGCTAAAGTATGGAAACAACCCAAATGTCCAAAAATAGATGACTGGATCAAGAAGATGTGGTACATATACACAATGGAATACTATACAGCATTCAAAAAAGACAAACACA
The DNA here is from genome assembly GCA_004024925.1 of Scalopus aquaticus. NCBI lineage: Eukaryota > Metazoa > Chordata > Mammalia > Eulipotyphla > Talpidae > Scalopus > Scalopus aquaticus. The sequence continues at coordinate 227,968 of PVIJ01001014.1, read as the reverse complement.
TGCAATTCGCAGCAACATGGATGGACCTAGAGGGGCTCATGATCAGTGAAATAAGCCAGAAAGAAAGAGAAAAATATCGAATGGTTTCACTTATAACAGGAATATAGGGGAGCCAAATAAGAAAGCAACATTCAGCAGGGAAGGAGGGGAGGGGGAGGGCACAAGAGGGGGGAGGAGGGGAGCACGGAGGACTATGGTGATGGCTCCACAGGTGAACAGGTGGTGGGTAACTTATGGGGAATACATAATAATGTAAAAGATACGAATAACAAAAATAAATATTATATTAAAAAAATAAATAAACTTCAGAATGAAAAAAAAAGATGCAGGTTAACACATTTTATGCGGGAAATGTATTTATATGTTTTACGTTGACTGGTAGTAGCAAACTACCTGCAAACAATGTGTTATTACTCACCAGCTATGTGGCTTAAAGAAAGTGGTGATCCTTTCTTATAGGAGTAGTAATATGGGAATAATGTTTTGCTTACAAAAATATTTTAAATTGTATGCGGAAAACGTATTTATACATTTTACGTTGACTGGTAGTAGCAAACTACCCGCAAACAATGTGTTAAAACCGCAAAGGCATCTTATCTCTCTGTGTGAGAATGCATATACTAAAAAGACTCCAACAAGAAGTTCTGGAGAGAATACAGACAAAGGGGAACTTTATAACATTACTGGTGGAAATGTAAACTTGTACAGTCATTATGGAAAGTGATCTGAATTTACCTTATCAATGGAAATACTGAATGATCCAGCAATCCCACTCACGGGCATCAATCCAAATAATGTGAAATCATCAACTTCAAAAACTATACGCTCTAAAGTATTTACTGTAGTAATATTTACAATAACTAGGATATAAAAGTAACCTAAATATCCAACCATAGAAAACTGGATTAACAATAATAGAAACCATAGAAAACTGGATTAACAATATAAGCCAATGGTTACCTCAATTAAAAATAAATATTTGAAAGAAAACTACAGACCGATCTATCTAATGAAGACTGATGCAAAAATACTCAACAAAATTTTAGCCAACAGAATCCAACAATGCATCAAAAAGATAATACACCACGATCGAGTAGGATTTATTCCAGGGACACAGGATGGTTCAACATTCAGAAATCAATCAAAGTAATCCAACAAATCAACAAAAAGAAAAATAAAAACCATACAATCATATCAGTAGATGCCTGAGAAAGCATTCAACAAAGTTCAACATCCTTTTATGATGAAGGCTCTTAAAATCCTTGCGATAGAAGGAGCATATCTCAACATAGTAAAAAAGCCGTATCTGACAAACCCACAACCAATATTATCCTCAATGGTGAAAAGCTGAAAGCCTCTCCTCTAAGATCAGGAACAAGGCAAGAATGTCCATTCTCACCACTGCTTTTCAATATAATACTGGAAGTCCTAGCCAGAGCAGTAAGACAAGAAAAAGACATACAAGGAATCCAAATAGGGAAAGAAGAAATAAAACTATTACTATTCACAGATATGATAATATACACAGAGAATCCTAAAAAATCCACAGAAAAGCTAATCAAAAATATAGACCAGTTCAATAAAGTAGCAGGATACAAAATCAACACACAAAAATCAGTAGCCTTTCTATATGCAAAAAAGCAATCTGAAGAAGAAATTAAGAAAACCATCCCCTTTATAAATGAAACCAAAAAAATCAAATATTTGGGAATAAACTAACAAAAGGGGTGAAGGACCTAGACAAAGAAAACTCTAAGACACTGCTAAAAGAAATAGAAGAAGACATAAAGAAATGGAAAAACATCCCTGGCTCATGGATTGGAAGGATTAACATTATCAAAATGGCCATCCTAACGAAAGCAATTTATAGACTCAATGCTCTTCTGATAAAAATTTCAATGACATTCTTCAAAGAAATAGAACAAATATTGATGAAATTTATATGGAACCACAAAAAACCCTCAAACTGCAAAAGCTCTCCTGACTAAAATGAAAGAAAATGGAGGTATCACACTCCCAGATTTCAAACTATACCACAAAGCCATAAAAATTAAAACAGCATGGTAGGGGAAAAAACAGACACACAGACCAATGGAATCGAATAGAAAGCCCAGGAATAAACCCACATATTTATGGGCAGCTAATCTTTGACAAATGAGCAAAGAACACGCAATGGAACAAGGACAGTTTGTTCAATAAAAGTTGTTGGGAAAACTGTACTGCTACCTGCAAAAAAATGAAGCTGGACCACTATCTCACACCATGCACAAAAACCAACTCAAAATGGATAAAAAACCTGAATGTAAGACCTGAAACCATAAAATACATAGAAGAAAACATAGGCAAAACACTACAAGACATGCATTTCAGTAATATCTTCAAAGACACATCCCCCAAAGCAAAGAAAGTGAAGGAAAAGATAAACAGCTGGGATTACATCAAACTAAAAAGCTTCTATACAGCAAAAGAGACATTGACCAAAACAAAGAGACACCTTATGGACTGGGAGAAATTTTTTGCACTTCATACAACTGATAAAGGACTGATCACAAAGATATACAAAGAACTCACATGACTCAACAAAAACAAAGGAAACAATCCAGTCAAAAAATGGGCAGAAGAGCTAAAAAGATACTTCTCCAATGAGGAAATGCAAATAGCCAACAGATACACAAAAAAATGTTCAACATCCCTCATAATCAGGGAAATGCAAATCAAAACCACAATGAGATAACCACCTTACACCAGTGAGAATGGCACATATCAAAAAAACAGAAACAACATATGTTGGTGAGGATGCAAAGAAAAAGGAACTCTCCTACACTGCTGGTGGGAATGCAAACTGGTCCAACCACTGTGGAAAACTGTGTGGAGGCTCCTTGAACTACTAAAAATGGAGCTTCCTTATGACCCAGCAATTTCGCACCTAAGAATCTACCCCAAAGACACAAAATCATTAATTCAAAAAGATACCTGCACCCCTACGTTTATGGCTGCACAATTTACAATAGGTAAGACTTGGAAATAATCCAAATGTCCAAAAATAGATGACTGGTTCAAGAAGATGTGGTACATATAAGCAATGGAATACTACTCAGCAATAAAAAAGATAACCTTATGACATTCGCAGCAACATGGATGGAGCTAGATGGAATCATGCTCAGTGAAATAAGCCAGAAGGAAAAGAAAAATATCGAATGGTTTCACTTATAGGAGGAATATAGGGGAACCAAATAAGGGACCAGAAGGGACAAATAACAATAAAAGAACAACAAGAACTAACAGGCATCCATAAATAGAGACAGTCTGTGAGAGAGGGGGAAGGAAAAGGGGTCAAAATAGGGGGAGAGAGAAGCACAAGAGACTATGGTGATGGTTCATGGGTGATTTGGTGGTAGGAAACCTATGGGGAATACACAATAATGTAAAAATTATAATTAAAGAAATAAAGGAAGGAAAAATATTTGAAAAAATGCTCTTACATAAAAACACCTTTAGCTTTGTGAATACATCATCCATAAAGTATTCACATACAAACTTTTAAACCTGACTTCCAGAATACAGGAAATACAGAGAACTAGGAAAAATACTAACAACCAGACAAATCCAGAATATGTGGCTGGTAATTAAAGTAGCTTGATCTATAAAAATAAATCTATGTAACTGAAATGATAGAAGAGTACTCCAGATTTAAAAAACTACAGATATAATAACTCACTGAAATGCATGAACCTTGACTGGTTATTAGTTTTAAAAATTAAGAAAAAGGTTATGAAATTAATTTAGGGAGCACTAAGGGAAATTTAAACTTTTGTGATAGTGATTTATAAGAAATATGTATTTGGTAATTCAGAAGACTAAATATATTCACATACTATAAATAGAAAAAAAATAGACCTCAAAGATTTTTACTAAAATTGGTTAATATTTTTGAATTAAAGCAATACTTAACTGGAAAATAAACAGGGAGATTAGGTATAACCTATTAGATTAGGTATAATTCTATTCCAGAAATATTTTAAAATATTCTTAATATATAATATTCAAGTTTGAAATATATATCATGTTGTAAGATTTTTCTTCTTCCTATGTCACCTTCCCAATTCAACTTTTGAAGTTTTCCTTCTGTTCAATATAAGATTAGTGTAACCAGCTTAACAAATCTACCCTTAGTTCTGCTTCTTCACTGATAAAATGAAAAGGAAATGTGTACAGTGGAAAGAATTCCATTCTACTTCAGAGTACCACTTCATTTAAATGGCATAATTTACTGAAAGTCTAGGTACTTGGATTTAGCAGGAATTTATTAAAGGATCTGTAAGTTTGATTAGAAATGTTCGAAAAAAAATTTTAAGTCAATTCTTACTGGGATATTTTTCAAACAGATTATTTCAAGTTGGATTGGTCCTACTTCATATGAGAACTAGCATGTGACAATTTCAACAGCATAAACTTTGGCATTAGTGTGGGCTTGAATTACAGCTATGCCACTTAGTAACTAATTTCCCTAGGTCACAGTTACTTTAATCCTCATTTTTACTACATGCATGTTAGTTGGTTTTTTTTCTTTTTCTTTTTTTAATTTTATATATATTTTACATCATTCTTCCTTTTGGTACAATGTATGCTTTCTCCTCTCAGGTGTAGTCCCTGTAGAATTCCCACCACCAATTCATCCATGCACCATCACATCACCATAGTCCCTTGTGTTCTTTCCTACCCTGTTTTGATCCCTCTCCCTCCCCCTCCCCTGCAGTGTCTGATTAATAGCTGCCTGTTAATTTTGTTTTTTAATTTATTATTTGTTTTTCTTAAGGGCAATGGGATTTCTATTTCATGTGATTCATTATGGAAAAAATGAAAAAAAAAGTATCACCCATGTGCTTCTAAAACAAGCAACACTGATGATGGCAGCAGAGGTATTCAGTGATTGGGCCCTCAAAAGAAGTTATGACACTTGTGGCAATGACAGAATAAGACCTAAGAACTGCTGAATATCATGCTGTAACCAACCATACTTCAAATATATTTTCTCACACCCTCCCCACTCACACACACACAACACACACACACACACACACAACACACACACACACACACACACAGAGAGAGAGAGAGAGAGAGAGAGAGAGAGAGAGAGAGAGAGAGAGAAACCAAAGAGATTTGTCTTCCAAAATGGCAAGAATACAGCAGCAATTATATAAACAATTATTTTTTTTAATTTTATGCATACAAGCAGGCCAGAGGGTGGGGCAGCAAGAGGATTCACCAGAGACAGAGTGAGGAGCAGAACAGGCAGATCTACGGAAATACACTGCTGAGGGAAGCAGCGGGTGAGGCAGGAGAGGTCTGTGGCGCCATGTGGGACCCAGCCGGGCATCGAACTTGAGTTGACACTGCTCCACAGCGCTGTGATTAACTGCTGTGCCACTGGGGAGGTCCTACATAAACAATTATATCTGTTTGAAGACTAAAGAATATTCTTAGTACACAGCTATTTTTCTAAATGTATGACTGAAAATTATGACACAAATAGCCAACTTGATTAGACTTACCCCTTAAGAGGAAAAAAACTGTCTAGCAAGAGTTAAACCCTAAGAACATCTAACAATGGTGAGAGTAAACACATTAGCAAATGCTTTACCCAAAAAAACAATCAAAAAACTAAACCAAACTTATCAAATCCACTTCCAATAACTGGAAATTGACAAAAGGCAAACAACAAATAAAGAAACTTTCTTTCATAGACAATTTCTGAATTTCTGGTCATAAGAGTGGAAATCACAATTTTCTTCAGGGGCAGTTGCCAACCCCTCCCCCCCCCAAACTCAGCAGGCAATAGTGGCACCCAGCTGAAACTATTAATTAAAAACCAGCAGCTCAGGCCTCCCTGGTGGCGCAGCAGTTAGGCGCTGCACTGTGGGTGGACCTGTCAGCAGCAGCAACTCGAGCTGGACACCCAGCTGGGGAAGATTCCCACATGGCGCTGCAGACCTCTCCTGCCTTGCCCGCTGCTCCCCTCAGCAATGTATTTCGGTCGATCTGCCTGTCCTACTCCCCACTCTGTCTCTAGTGAACCCTCTCACCGCCCCACGCCTCTGGCCTATACCCCAGCTTGTACACATTAATAAATCTTTAAAAAAAAAAATCAGCTCCCCTGCTAGAAGTGGACTGCCTTCATATGGAGCAGAGGGCAATATATCCTGTAGCACTAACAGTAAAAACAGCAAACTCATTAAAATCAAACAGGGTAACTAGTTAACAGTATTGCTTGCCAGAAGTTGCAGACCTGCTTTGCAAAGCAGTACATTCTCAAACCTGCCATAAATTTAACAAAGAAATCCTGGATATCAGAGACCCAAAGAGATAAAGGAACAGATATAAGCTCACTACACATTCTTGGCTTACTGGGAAGTGGTACTTCCAAACAAGAAAAACCCTAAAGAACCCAAGCTCTCCATTCATCCCTGTCTAACAGAGAGACTGAGCACAAGTACAGAGAAATGCAAAGAAAAGTTGAAGCTCTCCACACATCATTAGCTCACTGGGAGACTGTTCACACCAAAGTCCCAGAAAGGCCTAGCAGGAAATAAAAGTTGGAAAAGACTTAAAAACATCCAGAATTTTGCATGTATTCCATAACCAACATATAGCTCAAGAGAACAGATGCCTTAACACCTCAAGATATTTGAATAAAACCTCAAATATTTGCTATGCAGACACAGAAGCAACAACTAGTCTCGAGCTACACATTGCAGGGAAGACAAATTTTGAAGATTATATGTGGGTAAGTTACTAAAAACAGTATTTAGAAAAAAAAATCAGCAACAATGACCTTCAGGAAACAGGCAAAAAGACTAAAATTGTTATGATTATCTAAAGTCCCAATTACCAACAAAAAATTAGAAGACATACAAAGAAACTGAAAATTGTGACCCAGAATGAAGGAAAAAGAACCCATCTGAGTGGATCCAGAATAAAAAATAAAGACTGCTAAAGAATCGGAGGAAAATATAATGATAATATATGAACAAGGAAATATCAAAAAAGTAAAAACATTTCTAGAAATTCTCGAATTTAAAAGTACATCCAAAATGAAAACATTATTACATAAACTCAACAGAAGGTTTAAATGGCAGAATGCAAAACATGAACAATTTAACAGAAGTACCCAATGCTAAAAAAAAAAAGACAAAAGGTTGAAATGAAGAGAGCCTCAGAGACATATATGACAAACGTACCAATGTATATGTAACAAGGTGTTCCAGGAGAGAGCACAAAGAATGAAAAAAATTGAAGAAATCATGGTTGCAAATGTCAAGTCTAATGAAAGACACTAAGACCCAGATTCAGAATTTCTGACAAAATCTAAGTGGAATAAACACCTACCTTCATACATACTAAATACACAAACTACTGAAAGACAACAAGATAACGTGAAAAAAGCAAAGGCAGAGGCCTCCCTGGTGGCACAGCGGTTAAGCACTGCACTGTGGACCTGTTGGCAGAGGTGACACAAATTCAACGCCCAGGCAGGGAGATTGCCACATGGAGTGGCAGACCTCTCCTGTCTCGCCCGCTGCTCCCCTCAGCAGTGTTTCTGTCGATCTGCCTGTTCTGCTCCCCACTCTGTCTCTGGTGAACCCTCTTCACCGCCCCTCACCTCTGGCCTGTACCCCAGTTTGTATGCATAAATAAATAAATCTTTAAAAAAAAAGCAAAGGTAAAATAACTGATCAGATACAAGAGAACACAAATATTGTTACTGGTTGACTTGACTTGTCAGAAACAAATGGAGACCAGAGGCAATGAAACAACCTATTTAAAGTGCTGAAACAGAAAAACTGTCAACCATGAATTCTACATCCAGCAAAACCACTCTTCAAAACTGCAGGCAAAGACATTTCCAGATAAACAGAGATTAAGAGAATTTGTTGTGAGCAAACCCACTTTATGAGAAACACTAAATGAAATCCATTAGAAGTAAAAGGAAATGGCATCAAATGATTTACAGAAAGGAGTTAACATAAACCTGAGACTGTTATAATTTTAAAAGGTCTGCTTACTACACTGGTCCTTGACTGGCCTCTGGTAACTTTGGGGAGAAGGTTCCCACCATTTAAGTGAGAAGAGGTGCTAACAGTGCTTGGACTGATTATACAAGCCACACTCCTTTTGCTGAAACATCAGTTTTCTTCAGAGAATGCAGAAATTGAGTATTTGCTAGGTAGAGAGCCCCCAATAAAAAAACTTGTGGACTGACTCTATAATGAGCTTTCCTGATATATGACATTGCACATATGTTGATATAATGAGATGGTGGAGAAAATAAAACATTCTATATTAATAGACTGAAAGAGGATTATTTGAAGATTATCTGTTTCCTCTAGATTTTACCCAGTAAGGCTTTTTTTCTGCTTTTGCAAATTTCTTTTGTACCCCTTTGTTATAATAAATCATAGTCATGAGTATGACAATACATTGAGACCTGTCAGTCTTCCTGACAAATTACTGAATGCAAGGGGTGATTTACAGGACTACTGACACAGATAATAACTCAAAAGAAAGAAAAAAATCATAAGAAATAATGAATATGTAAACAAGTGTACAAGACTGAATGTTTTAAATCTTTTCTACTTATAATTTCTATGAAAGCTATTAGACATTACAAAATAAACTTTAAAAATGCAATACACTATATAGCTGGGTTTATAAAATATACGGAAGCAACATACATCACAATAATAAACCGAAGAAAGAACTGGAGAACAGAATAAAGACATCAATAAGAACAGAGAACTTGAAAAAACTTGACAGGCTAATTAGGGCTATTTGCACAAATGAAAACACAATATACCAAAATGGATGAGATATCAGAAAAGCTATGCAAAGTTGAAATTCTACAAGTGTAAATGTTTACATTTTAAAAAGGACTCAAAGTAATCTTACATCTTATAGAAATATGGAATGGACAAATAAACCCAAAGCCAGAGAATGAAAGAAATGATAAAGTGAAGAACAGAACACTAAAGAAACCAAGAGTTGGTTCTTTGAACAGATAACAAAATAGAAAAACCTAGAACTAGACTAACAAAAAAAGAGAATCAGCTTAACTCAGAAATGAAAGAGGGGATATTATTACTGATTTTACAAAAAAAAAAAAAGGGATTATTATAAGAGAATAGTATGAACCATATGCTGACAAAATGGGTAACTTAGATGAAGTGAACAAATTCCTAAAACAACCAAGACTGAATCATGAAGATAGGGAATATCTGAATGAAATTATAACTAGTAAGAAGAACTGATCAGTAATCAAATACCTGCCAACAAAGCTCAGGGTCATATGATTTCACTAAAAAATTCTACCAAACATCTGAGAGAAAATTATCACTAATCCTTCTCAGGCTCTTCAATGAAAGTGAAGAATGAACACTTATTTAGTCTATGATACCACCCTTACTCTGATGTGACAAAGAAATAAAAGGCACGCAAATTGGGAAAAAAGTTAACTTATTTCTGTTCTCTAATAACAGTGGTCAACAGTGAGATCATTACTGAATTAAAAAGGCCCTGATCTGTAGTATCTTGGTGTGCTGAACATGAATATAACCCTGAAAATTTTTTATTAGTGCTCGTTTTGAAGATATTTCATATAATTCATTTTCTATGTTTCACCGTGTCAATTTATCCAGTAGGACAACATCCTAAATCAGCCTACAATGATGTAATATTGCATCTCATTGCATAATACCATCATGCACACATCATCCAGAGCTGACTGCATCATTTTCTGATGCAATGCAATACTACTGCTAGGCAGCTGCTGAAGTAAGCTGACATTAGCAGTGCACTATAGAAAGCCCTGTCGGAAAGGTTGAGCATTGAAATATTTCAGACTTTGTGCGAGACAGTTTAAGTTATTGTTCCATAGAACTGTTATTATTTTATCCATTTAGGCACAATATAAAACAGTCATGCCTCTAAAGTGAGTTAATAGGGTGAACAATTTCTGCTCTATTTGTGAGGAAGTGACATTTGCCAACCAGAAGAAAAGTATCACTTCTCAAGTGAAAAAGGCTTATCACCTTTACTTCGGACGCAAGGTTGGTGACCAAGACAAGCCTTGGGCTCCGCATATATGCTGTGCTACATGTACAACACAGCTTTCACAGTGGTTCAACGGCAAAAGGCCATCAATGCCCTCTGCAGTCCCCATGGTGTGAAGAAAGCCAAGCAACCACATAAATGACTGTTCCTTCTGCTTGGTTCCTCCTCTTTCCAGCGGAATCCCGAAGTAAAAGTCACCAATAGTCTATCCAAACATCCCATCTGCATTGACACCAGTTCCACATGGTGAGGGACTTCCTATTCCAGAACCTCCAGCAGAATATTCTCTTGATTCCTCTGATGAGGACAAGGGTGAGATGACCTGTTCTTCTCCTGTTCCATCAGCATGCAGCGATCCAGATTTTCACTATGGTGCATCATCAACCCCACACAGACTAACACAGGAAGAACTAAATGACCTGGTTCGTGATTTGGACTTATCCAAGAACAAGGCAGAATTGCTAGGATCAAGACTCCAACAATGGGGGCTGCGCTGTAGAGCTGCTGGCAGCGGCAACGCTATTTTGAAGCCTGTCTGGGGAGATTCCCATATGGTGCGGCAGACCTCTCCTGCCTTGCCCGCTGCTCCCCTCAGCAGTGAATTTCCATCGCTCTGCTGTTCGGCTCCCCACTCTGTCTCTGGTGAACCCTCTCGCCGCCCCATGCCTCTGGCCTGTATCCCAGCTTGTATGCATAAATAAATAAATCTTTAAAAAATAAATAAAAATAAAAACATGAGAGTAAAAGGGAACTGAAAAAAACTGCTATACTTTACCAGCATTAAATATTTAATTAACTTGCAGTGTATCTAAAAAAAACAAAAAATTTATGGGCTACAACCAAAATCCTATGTGGAAGAAAACTTATGGCTTATAATGCTTATAAAAAGAGAAATGTCTCAGATTTTAATAATCTAAGCTTTTGAAACTAGCAAAAGCAAGCTAAACCCAAAGCAAGCAGAAGAACTAGGGGATAAAAGTAGAACTCAATAAAACAGAAAATTTACAAACTAAGTTCAATAAAACACGTACAGCGTTGATGTAAATTTTAGTGAGACTGATGAGGGGGAGTTTCCTGATATCCCATATAATTTTACAATGGCTCTAAAACAATGTCAGTAGGATTGCACTGAATCTATAGAGGCTTTGGATAGCAGTAACATTCTAATAATATTAGGCACTTTAATTAATGACCAGAAATTATCTTTCCATTCATTTGCATTTTCTATAATTTCTTTCAGCAACATATGGTAGTTCCAACATACAAAGCTCTCACCAACATTAAGTTAACCCTAAATATTTTACTCTTTTTTTATATTATTATAAATTTAATTGTGTTCTTAATTTTATTTTGGGGTGTTTATTGTTATTGTATAAAATGCCAATGATTTACTTGTTGAGTTTAAGTCCGGCAATTTTGTTAAACTCATTCATCAGTCTTAACTACATAAAAACTACTAGAATAAACAAAATTTTGGCAGGGATGCAGGATAGCAATATATAAGACTAATTTTATAGCTATCAATAACAATCTGAAAATGAAATATACAAACAGTATCATTAAAGACATATAAAATACTTGGTAAAAAATTTAACAAAAAAGAAAGACCTATACACTGAAAACTACAGAATGCTAAAAGTAAATTTTTTTAATCTAAATAAATGTTTATGGATTGGAAGATTCCATATTGTACAGATGGCAAATTTTCCCTACTGACATACAGATTTAATGCAATCTCCTAATAATCCCAGTAGTTTTTTTTTGTAGAAAGTGACAAGATGATCCTAAAATCTACACAGAGATGCAAATGATCTATAGAACAGACAAAATAATTTTGAAAACAGAAACTTGTTTTTGTTGGAACTTTCACCACCCAATTTCTAAACTTAGTATAAAGTTACAATGTGATGCTTACATGATACATACTGAGCAACAGAATAGAATACACAGAAACAAGCCCCTCACATTTATAGTCAACTGCTTCTGACAAAAATGACAACCCAAGTAGGTAAAAAGTTTTTCCAACAAATGGTGTTAAAACAACTGTATCTTTATGTTGGGAAAAAATGAATTTAAGTATTTCTTACCTTATGCATAAGGGCTCAACCTATAAAACTTACAAAGGAAAACACAAAATGTTCTTGCGACCATGGATTAGCAAAGGTTTCTTAGATAAGACATACACAGAATGATTCATAAAAGAAAATAATCGATAAGCTACCATCAAATTTAAACCTTTGTGCTCCAAAACACCATTAAGAAACAGAAAAGATAATTCTGACTATGATAAAATATATGTAACACATACTTGATAAGCAACTTCTATAAAGAAGAACTTACAACTCAAGGGGCAAATCTCCAATTTGAAAAAAAAAAAGTGGATAAAGGTATGAATAGATATTGTAGTTTTCTAGGGTTAAGTGTTACCTGTACCCAGCTCTGTTCTCTTGTAAGAAGAGAACACATTCAGTTTTTTAAGATTCCACATATAAAAAATATCATATAGTATTTATCATCATCTGATTTACTTCACTTAGCTGAGGGCTGAAACAGCTGAAACCACAGAAATCACGGATAACTGTCCCAAATTAGCTCTCTTGGAGAGAGACTGGAATAACCTACAGGTGACCTTTGTTTCAATTTAACACTAAAAATTATGTCAAGCAGTGGAGAATTAACAATATGAGACATGTGACCTGAGTATAGGCATGTAATAGGAAAGCATTACTCCCCACCTAGAGCATGAGGACTATGGGAGGGAATACTTCCTGCCCCCAGACCCTTCACCGCAAGTCTGGGAGAAAGGTGTCTCGGAACAAGTTCCCCCTTTTCTCCATTGTCAGGGTAGAGAATTAAGGATTTTTTTTTTTTTTAAGATTTATTTATTTAAGCTGGGGTACAAGCCAGAGGCATGGAGTGGCGAGAAGGCTCACCAGAGACAGAGTGGGGAGCAGAACAGGCAGATCAGAAGCACACTGCTGAGGTGAGCAGCGGACGAGGCAGGAGAGGTCTGCCAAGCCTTGTGGGAATCTCCCCCGGCTGGGCGTTGTCACCGCTGCCAACCGCTGTGCCACCAGGGAGGCCCAGAATTAAGGATCTTGCTGTGCCTCATAGAGCCTGGTTGTTATGTCATTGGCTTTCAATCACCAGGCAAAAAAAAAAAAAAAAAACCTTCCCATTTAGGAGATGGGTAAAATCACCAAATACTGTGTACAAGTGGCTAACAAGCACATAAAAGGATGCTAATTATTAGCTGTTCAGAAAAAAAAAATATTAAAGTCACAATGAGATACCACTACAAACCCACTAAAATGATTTCATAATAAAGACTGACAATAACAATATTGATAAGAATGTGGAGATACTAGAAACCTTCACACACTGCTGGTAGGGATGTAAAATGTTGCACCTACTTAAGATCAGCTTCCTAAAAAGTGAAACATACTTACCTTATGACCTAGCAAATCCATTCCTAGATATCTGCCCACAAGAAATGATTACACATCTACAAACACATGTACACAAATATTTAGAGCACTATTACTTATAATGGCCCCAAATTAGAAATATTCATTAACAGGAGAATGGATTTTTTCAAATGTGGTATATCCATACAATGGACTAATACTCACCAATTTAAAAAGGAGTAATACAAAAACATTATGCTAAATAAAAACTGACACAACACACCAGTTTAAGTTCTGGTAAATACAGATTATTTAATAATTAAAGTAGGACCCTTTACCATGCACCACTTTTCCTCCCAGTTCTACTGAGATGTAATTGACATATAACCTTGTGTAAGTTTAAGATGTTGACTTGATACACATATCCTACAAAATAGGATACACATATGATACACATATCCTACTACAACCATAGTATAAACCAGCACCTGCATCACATAATTAATTTCTTTCCTTGAGAATATCTAAGATGTACTCTCTTAGCAACTTTCAAGTATAGATATAATATTATTAACTAAAATCACTATGCATACATTTGGATCCTCAAAATTTATTCTACAACTAGAAGTTTGTACTCTTGGACCTCCAGCCTCCCTGTCTCCCCCCAGCCCTTACTAGCCACTTTTTTAGTCTGTTCCTATGCATTCAGTTTTTTAAGATTCCACATATAAAAATTAACACATAGTATTTATCTTCATCTGATTTATTCACTTAGCATTGACCTGAAGATCCCATCCATGTTATTGCAAACAATATGTCCTTCTTTCTCAAGGCTGAATAACATTTTATTGTGTTAAATACATATTTTTATCCCTTCATTGATATACTCTTAGGTTGTTTCCATATCTTTGTTATTATGAAAAACATACAACTTTTCTAATATGGACTGCATATAATAAAAAGTACTTAATTTGCCTCCACTTACATAACTCTAACTGCAGGTTTTCTGAATTTAAGTTGTAATTTAGTACTATTGGGTTTTTAAAATTTACATACCAACATTTACAAATCAATTATTAAGCTTTTAAAAAATTCTGTGCTGTGCACAGCTATCCTAAACTCACTTGTTTTAAAAACACTCATTAAGCATCTGCTTTGTGGAAAGCATTTTGGATAATACAAAACAAGAGGCTTTCTGCCCTTGTAAACTTATAATCTAGCTGGAAAGCGTATGTACAGAACTTAAAATACAAATAGTAATTTATCAAAAAAAATGAACACTTTTGGTTATGGTAAAGAATGACTCAGAGATAAAGCAAGATTTCAACAGAAGCTAAAGGATGGATAATATTCTGATAGGCAGAGATGGGTAAGAGAGCATTCCAAGAAGGGAGTGTCCCTGATATCAAACTAAGGAGTTTGAACTTCACTCTTTAACCGAGACACTTGCTTCCAAGTAACACTTTCAAGTAATGAGTTTGTAAGGAAGAGAAATGGGAGGTAGGAAAATGTAGGTACAAATTAAATGGCTTTCCTGAGATCCAGTTAACCATACTTTGGATGATACAATTTGCTGCTTTGAGCATCTATTTCATTGCTTAGTATACCATTATTAGTATACCAACAAGAATGTACATTTCTTCCCAGGGTTACTACTCAAAGACACAACTTACTTCCTAAGTCCAGAATTACTAGTCTATTTCAGCTTCATGGGAACAAAATTTACATACAAAATTTTCCTCTATCATATTAACGCTAGCATCTTTGAGCAGAAAGTTTTCTTACATGTAACACACCTCTTCATCCCTTTCGAATATTGTCTATTGATGGTAACTTTCACAGGAAGTGTTAGAAAATACTTCTGTGGGTAATTTATGTATTAAAAGTAATCTATAACCTGAAAACTGTTAAGACTGATTTGAAATTAGTGTTCTGAGGTATTGTTTTATTATTTACACATGTAGACTTTCCTATTCAGTTTAGTATATTAAACACAAAAATTTAGCCCCCCTTTTATCATACAAAACACAATTCATCTCACACCAACACTCAAGTAAATAAAAAAAATCACAATTTTCTTCAAGCAGGTTATTCTCAAAGTTGAAACTAGTCCTTCAATACCCTTGGCAGAACTACATCAATTATTTCATTAACTAAGCCACAGCTCTACCACTTCAATCTCACACACACCCCAAACCTTTTTTGAGTACCCTTTTCTGGGTTCCAAATATATGATCCCTGTTGTAAATTCTTGAGTAGTTTTTTGAAGTCTTAATTAGTCACATAATAAAGAAAGCAAATTTACATCAATACCTTACACTGAAAAGTTACATTCTCACACTAAAATGACATCAAAAAGTGGGTATCTAGAGAAACACTTTTTCATAAACTCATGTAAACCACACTAGATTTCTAAAATTTGGAGTCAGGAAAGAATTCTGAAGAGATAAAACTCTATTAACACTGGGATTTCAAAAGTTACTTAAGGTATATAATAAATGATCGAAGAGATACATAAAAGTTCACTAGAAGACCCATGAAATACACATAAATTATTCTTAATGTTTTCATAGTCTTTTGACTGACCATCATTTTACACATAGCAATTCTTTTGGACATTTAAAAAAAAAAAGCTTAGATTAAGTGTAATTTCCTTCCACAAGGCTAGTTTTCTTTTTAAAAATGAATCTTTTTTTTTTTAAAAAAAAGCATATACCTCTTTTCAAAATTTAAGCATGCATATTCTCCTGCAACCATTTTAAAACAATTCATTCTAAGTTATGCAGGGATAATTGATAGCTCCTCAATTTAGCTAGAGTGTTTTCAGGTTTAAAAGAAGTTTGTGAACCTAAATTTATTTTAACTTACATTTTTTCAAGAAGCCCAAAAATTTTTAAAGTCAAAATAAAAACAGACTTTGTGAGAAAAGTTATATTCTAGGACGGAAAGATTGGAGACTGAAGTCTGGCACCTGTTCCTCATTGACCCAGTTACATAACCATGGACCTTAAAAATCAGCCAATACTTGAGTCTTAAAGTGAAAGAGAGCAAGGTTAACCATTCACAAAACCTACAGTACCCTGCAGCTTCCCCTGAGGGGAAGCATTTCATTTCACCTCATACTTTTGAACCCATATATGCTCTAACTTTTCGCATGCTAGATCTTAATGGTAGCAGCCCCATGACCTCTGAAGGAAGGAGCTATTATATTTGTATAGGGGGTGGGTGTTTGGAGGAAAGGAGTATAACATCTGAATCCCAGGGCTGCCTCAGATTTATATAGCAACCAACTCCAAAAGTAAAACAGATATTCTTAATATTCATAATATATGAGTTAGTTGAAGCACAATTTTGTTTCTTTTTTAGACGATTACAGTGGCCTGCAAACTTCTGTTCTACTAACCCCCTCATATCAAATTCAGTAGTGTCTAAAATTAAGTCTGCCCCTTTTAGAGGCAAGAAAAGCTCAATTTTAGGCTTTGCAATTTGTTAGAGTGAAATTATGTACTAAGTTTGGAAGACAATTTGAAATACAAGCTGGAATATTTTTTCTGCATGTACTTTAAAAGTTAGACACAAATTAAAAAATATTTAATTGGCATACACAATGGAAATGAATTAGCATCTTATTTAAGAACCGAGTGTTGTATAATCATATACACACTATTGAAAAATGCAATCAAGTACCGGACAGTCACATAGCTGATTTCCTAACAGCCTATTTTGTTTTGATACATATTTAACGATTAAATAAGCCAAAATATAATGGCAAATTGTCTGACTTGCAGTCTATGATAGTCAAATTAAGGCGATACTAAAAACATCTAAATCTCATCATCACTTTTACCACTCAAATGATCAGGGACAGTAGGAAGATTTGAGGGTTTTAACTAAAGCCAATATTTCACGTAGTTCTAATAAAGCCAAGGTCACAACTATTCTCACATTGTCAAGTTATCTTTGAAAAGAGAAAAATTTCACTGGCATCGATTAGTACTGCCTTTTTTTAAAAAAATAGAAAGAACAAGAATGCTCTTATACTCTTTTCTGCTGCTTTTATAGACAAAATCAGAGTTTGCGGAAAATAGGAAAAATCCCAAGCATTATTTATTTTTCAAGTTATTTTTCTTACCTAATCGGTAATTAACTACAAGAAGGAAAAAAGATAACCCGGATTCACAGAAAGCAAAACCAAAACTTTGTCTCCTGATCTTCCCAAATCTTATGATTTCCAGGTGTGTAAACCAGCGAGGAACACAGATAGATCGGGGTTTCACTTCCGCTCCTACTAAACCCCTACAATTCTCCACTGAAGCGTTTAGGACCACCAGTGAAAAGGACTAGCAAGAAAGTGGGGTGGAGGTGTTGGGGTGAGGCGAGGAGTTGGACAATCTCTAATATTAAAAAAAAACAAAACAAAAAACTCTGCTGTAGCTTCTAGCAGTAAGTTATCGCAGGCCTGTTAAGACTGGCACTGGTTAAAACCCAACAGGCTTTGCTTAACTCCCAAACAACAGCCTTTAAAGCAAGGGAGGGTTGGAACACAACAGAGGCCAGATTCTAATAGTGGAAAGTTTAAACAGATTTTGTTCCTCGGGGAATGGGGGAAGGGAGAGGAGGGCAAGTCTGGGCTCGGGTGAGGGAGCGCGCGGGGTCTGCACAGCGCACAGCCGTCAGTCCAACGCCGGGAGGCTCAGGGGTTTTCGGCAACACCCCAGAGTCCCGGCCGTATTTGGGAACTACGAGGGCCGAGTAGGGGGGACGAAGATGCGAACAGAGGAGAGGGTGGGAAGGGGAAGGGTCCGTGACTCTGGAAGTTGGGAGCGGGACAGTGCCAGGACGCCGTGGAGGGAGCGGCGAGAGCGGCGGGTGGCTCTACTTACTCGGCTGTACCAGATGCTGAGGCGGGCCGGGGCCAGCACGGCGAAGAAAGTCCTGTGGGGGTCGGACTGAACGTGGAAAGGCGCCTCAGCCGGGTTGCCCAGGGGGCAGAGCAGCCTCTTGGGCCAGCCGCTCAGGAAATACATGGTCCGCGCGAAGACGCCGACGCCCGGCGCCCCCCCCGACCCCGTCGGTCACACTCAGAGGCCCCGGGCCGGACGTCAGTCTCCCACACCGCCACCGGCCGAATCGGCGGCGGCGGTGGCAGCTCGGGGCATCTGCCCGCTGGCCCGGCCGGGGCGGGCCGACGCAACCCTAAGCTACGAAGATACCCCCAAGCTGACGGGGCCCAGTGTGGGGGACGGAGGGGGGGGAGGGAGAGTCGGGACGGAGAGGGGGCGGAGGAGCGCGGAGGCCCGCCCCGGCCCCGCCCCTTCCTCGGGCCGCACTAGCGTCACCACGCCGCGCCGAATGTGTCTAGCCGGGGACGGCCGCCGGGCGCGCGCGCGCATTGGAGACTTCTCGCCTCGCCCTCGCTCTGCTT
Organism: Scalopus aquaticus; assembly: GCA_004024925.1. NCBI lineage: Eukaryota > Metazoa > Chordata > Mammalia > Eulipotyphla > Talpidae > Scalopus > Scalopus aquaticus. The sequence continues at coordinate 209,026 of PVIJ01001014.1, read as the reverse complement.
CCTGAAGCTCCCCCCTAATCTTCGCTGGCGTCTGCGGCGCAGGGCCAGCACGCATGCTCTTTTACCCCCTCTGGCTCGTCTGCACCTCCCACTTGCAATCTGGAGCGTCTTCTCAGGGGTGGGAAGGCGGGGCAACCACGCGAGACGCAGCCCCGAGGCGATTTGGCTCGTGGAACACGCCCCTTACCTGGCCTAACCAAATTTGACTTCCCTGGGAACCGGTGAGGCCGCTGTTGGGAGCGAGCCCAACGCTACGACGCCGAGGGTGTGGGGAGGACGAGAGAGCGAGTCACGTGACTCTGGGTTAGCGTCTGAGTCCTGGGTGTTTGGCCATATGCATCTGGCCAGGTGCTTTCTCTTGTGTGCCTGGGTCTGCAGTGAAATCTAGGCCTGAAATTCCTGCCCTCATGGAGTTTACATACTGGAGCAGACCTTTAGTCAATAAACCGCTTACCTTGAAAGTGCCTACATCTTGTCCTCTGTCCTTCAGGAGCTGTAAATATATTTTTTTGACTCAGTTTACATTTATCAAACCCTTTATTTACCATCCATAAAGCAGGAAAGCGAGACGATCCGCTGAAACGGACTTTAGAGAATCTATAATTCATATTTAACTTTCGGACTGTAGGGGCCTAACTACTTTTTTGAAAGTATTGAGGTACAAAGAGTACCTCTAAATACTCAGCATGAATGAGGATGCAGTGGAGGGTGGGGAAAGGGATATCAGGAATAAAAGACTTGCTTCTCATTGTCTACTTTTTTTGTATACTTTGAATTTTTCCATATGTATATATTTTCCAATTAAAAAGTACTAAAGGTTAGGGTCTCACCGGTGGCCTAGGGGTTAAGTCTCAGCACTACCGTGATGAAGGGCCAATGGTGATTGCCTGAGGTCCATGGGACCAGGGAGCTAACCCACATATGGGCAGCAGACTCCCATCTTGCCCACTGCTCCCCTTACAAGTATATTTCATTAGATCTGCCTGTTCTGCTCCCCATTCTGTCTCTGGTGAATCCTCTCACCCTCTGCACCTCTGGCCTGCACCCCAGGTATATGCAAAAATAAAATTTATTTTAAAAAAATACTGAGGGTTAGCTTAGGTTAAAAAGTGTTAACCCGCATTTTAAAAGTAGCAAAATAAACAACAAAAGGGAAACAAAGTAACAACCATATAGATGTTGCATTGTACATGGTATTCATAAAAATACGTAACTTTCCATAATTTTTCTAAGTATTCACTGCATTTCCCAGGTGGTAATCAAAGAAACCAGGATTCCTTAAATCAGAGTTGAAATTCCTTCACCGCTTACCAGCCCTTTGTGGTCAGACCGTGTCTCCTCCTGGTGTTTTTTCTGACATCCAGCACAACAGCATTAATGTACTAAGCATAGTAAATTCTGAAAATATTTGTTAAATGAAACATTGAATGAAGTCCTGATGCATATGAATTATACCATTAGACAAATAAGAGAGGCCCTTAGGTTTCTTGACTTGCCAGCATAAAATTGTAGAACACAAGTTGCATCATTAGACTCAGTAATGCACTTGGCAGAAGGAGAAAGGAAGTGAAAGTAAGTTCCCGTGAAGTGATTCCTCTGGCAATTTTACCAAGAGCATTTTTGTTGCAATTCTCCTTCAGAGGGTCTTTGTTGTCCTGTGCCTCCTAAGAGTGCGACTCTTTTACTTCACTCATAGGCAATTTAAGCAACTTCGAAGTGATTGTTACTGTACTCAGTTTTTATCTTACTGATTTAAGAATCTAACTACCACACTCCTTTTAACATTTAAGGTTTATAAAATATTTTCAAAAGATACAATTTGATTTAGTTCTACAGTAAGTCTTCAAGGTAGATGTAATGTTGTTTTCACTTAATGAGGAAACAGGATCTGAGTGGTATACCTCCTAAAATCACAAGACCTAAAAACAAAACAAAACAAGAAAAACAAAACTGGTCCTCCCTTTACAGACTCAGGGATCTCTAGACTCACTAGATTGAACTGAATTGTGATAATTGTTCCAAGCTGAGAGGTTCCAAGCACAGGAATCCCCTTTGAAGGGTTTTTTATTAAGAGTCTGACTCTTCACAATCCATAACTTATGATCGCCTCCATTAAAATAGAACCTTATGAACTAAATTGTCTAGCTTTCAAATATTGTATTCCAACTTTACTTTTACTTTGTAAAATACTCTAGTAATTTCCATGCCTTGGATCTTCTCATCCTTCCCCTATCCTACAACCATCATTCCCTAGTCATATTTATTGAACTCTATTCTGAGTAAAGACTAAGCTGATTATAAAAGTTGAATGACACGTTTTCATCTGTGAAACTAACATTTTGTTTTATTATAATGTTGGTAAGGGTGCATGGAAATAGATACATTTAAACTCTGTTGGTGAGAGTATAATTTGGTGTGATTTTTCTAAAGTACAGTTGGCATTACATTTAAGAGAGATCTTAAAAATAATGCATACCTTCAGCCCCAACTATTTCTTTACTATGATTGTTTTTTAAGGAAAATCTGTTTCCTAGCTACAGTTTCAGATTTAAAATCGTATCTCACAAAGGTATGTCTAAATGGAAATAGCCTACATGTTCCCCCAAAAGACGTTATTGTCCTTTTTTAAGTGGAATACTGTGCAAATATAAAAAAGTATGTTGGGAAGGATAATTATATGGAAGTATGTTCGCTATACATATTATGAAGTAATGAAAGCACTTTAAAGACTGTTCTTGAAAAAAAAGGGAAGAAAATTCCCTGATTGTGGGTGCTTATAATGTTTTATTTTGGACTTTTTTGTGGTTTCTATATTGCCTATACATAATGAACTCATGTTACTTTTGTAATTTAAAAAAGGTATGTAAAACAGTTAAATTGCTACTGATTAATAAAGTTCCACTTGCTCTGCTTTCAGAAGAGTCTGCAAGTGTTGGCATGTCAAAAGGAGTAATGTAGTAATGTGGCATTTCAGGCACTGTCCCAAGTCTAGGAGGTAGGAGGAAAGGCATCAGAGTTACCAAACTAAAAGTTGGGCCTGTGCACTTCTGCACATGTTGACAGATTTCTAATGATGACATAAAATTCGGATCAGATTTTAATGCTGAGCATGTCATTGCCAGGTATGGGGACTTCCATAAAAGTCCAAGATAATACTCACTGAAGATGATACAGCTTTGGTTTATGACTCTTTAATATACTTTTAACAGCTTATTTTACTATATTTTCATGTGTGCAACTTATATTTGCTTCTACGCAATTCTTTTTTTTTTCTACTTTGCAATTTGAATTGTTATTTTATATGATGTCTTGAAGGCAGTTGCCAGTTTCTACTGGGAATATAACCTACACTATTGTTTGGTTTTTTAATTTATATATTTTTTATTTATATCTTTTACATTATTGTGTATTATGATAAAGAATTTAGTGTGTTACCCACAGGGAATACATACTAACTCCTTTATCATAATTTATTCCTTTGTGAAGATTGGTGATGAATATCTCAGCTACAAATATATATCTGGGTTTTGTTCTAAAATATTTTGGGCATGAGTGGAGTAGGTGGCAATATACACTTAACAATATTGTCCATTAGTTGATAATCTTTGAAGCTGAGTGATAGGTACTTGGAAATATATTGTGTTGCTCAATCTACTTTTCTATGTAACTGAAATTTTCAATAATTAAAAGTGTGAACATTTAAATTAAAAGGAGCATCTCAGTAACTGTGGTCATGTGTAACTAACTAGTTTACCTTATCCACAACCCTTCTCACAGTAAAAAGTATTAAATATTACTTAGAATTATTTAATAATCAAAAGCTGGGTAACATTAATAAATGTAATGGACACAAACAAGACGCTGGACAGGAACATGAACACAAACCAGAAAATAAAATGAGGAATTCTATTGTTCCTTATCAAGCAAAATGGGAAAAGGGCCAATATTCTTTCCCTTCCCTCGGTTGTTTTAGAAATTTTTTAAAATCACTGAAAACAAATTAGCCAACAATAGCAATTGTTCTGTTTGACCATGTCTCAACTTGCATAAAAAATACTGTACCTGAATTTTCTGTATGTGTCTTTTAATAAAAAAGCAAGAGAAGTTGGAAAGAGAATTTTTTAATCCTATAATTCATGACTGTAGAAAAGTTCACCATAATTCTAATCAGACCTACCTATCTCTTCAGACTTATCTCCTGTTCGTCCTCTCCCTCAATTTAGTCAAAAATTCATATTCATTGTCATAAGTTTATCTTTGTATTTATCAGCAAGCTTAGAATCAAATTAAGTGCCCAGTTTTAACAAACCATTCTTGTATGTAATTGTTTTGGCTCCTGTCCTATTCTTATCTATTATTCTTATGTTCCCACTAGGTTTAACTGGAAAGTTTCAAAAATTATAAGCCCCAAATGAGTTCGAATTCTAGAAATTAACAGTTTCCATGAAAATATTTTATCAAACCAAATCTTAATGTTTATCATAACTGTTGTGTTTTATAATTGTACAATCTATAAAAAGATAACTATTTTCTTTTTATTACTGCCTTTTTCATGATTTTCATTCTTTTATTGTGGTAAAAAAAACACATCATAAAATTTACCACCTTAACAATTTTAAAGTGTACAGTTCAGTAGGGAAAACACATTCACAATGTTGTAAAACAGGGCTTCAGAATTATTTTGTGATGATCACAACCATGTTGCCCTGTTGCCTTCTAAGATACCCTTAACCCTTCTGTATGTGCAGAGTGGAGATCATGGTAACGATACCTGTCTGACCAGGTTTTCACTTTTTATAAATGCTGGAAACCAAGAGTTCAGAATAATCCATGCCCTTAACAGTATGTTTTGGATCAGACACAAAAAGAACTTCCTAACTGGTTGGTACTGTTACATTAATGATAATAATAGTAAAAATAACAACAATAATAGCAACTACTAAAAGCATTTACTAGCCCTTATTGTGATCTAAGCACTTCATGCTATTTAATCTTAAACCTCTCAATCATCATGAGGTCAATATTATTATCACTCATCTTACAGATGAAGAAACTGAAGTGTAGAGTGGCTAAAGGCTCACAGAGTTAGGAGATGATGGGGTCAAAACTATAATCCAGAGACCCTTCGTAACCTCACTATACTGTCTCCACAACCTTATTTTTTCACTAACTAAATATGAATAATAATTTACATCAGGCTAACTTATTAACTAATTTTTATACCTAAGAATATTTTTTCTTACTCAACTTTTCACTCAGAAAAATTATTCTGCTAGAAAAAATGAATGAAATCACCATTACTGCATTCACTTGGATAACAACATCATTTGTATCCTTAGCTAAAATAAAAATTTGCTCCAAGGGTCATGAGAATGCTTGAAAATAAACAGTGAAAGGAAGGGAGATAAGAAGAAATTACATCACCTGAGAATAATTTTGAAGACTATAAATGAACCAAGGTATAAACCTTTTAAAAACTGATTTATATTTTAATAATAGCCCATCCATTTATTCAATATGTATTACAACAAAGGAAGACTCTTCCCTACCCAAGTCACTTTTTAAAATGCCCATTGTAATGGGCTGTAGGCTTTTATTTTCTTCCAAAGGATTTAATTATATTCATGTCTTGTGCTGGCACTGCAATTGCTTTCCATCACAGAGGAATCTTCTACAGAACCTTGAGGAAGAAAGCATAGTATTCCAACATCTCCCCTCAACCTATGCATCTCCAACCCCAATCAAGCAGGTTGTTCTAGGTTGCCTCAGAATTTCTCTGCAGCAAAGACAAGAAAATTGATGAGATGGTAAACGCCCCTACCATTTTTTTTACCTTGACCATGTTGTGGGAAATGCATGGGTTTATATCAGCCAGATGGATGGATTAAAAAAGCAAGTTGGGGCCTCCCTGGTGGCGCAGCGGTTGAGTGCTGCGCTGTGGAGCTGTTGGCAGCGGCAACGCGAGTTCGACGCCCGGCCGGGGAGAATCCCACATGGCGCGGCAGACCTCTCCTGCCTTGCCCGCTGCTCCCCTCAGCAGTGTATTTCTGATCTGCCTGTTCTGCTCCCCACTCTGTCTCTGGTGAACCCTCTCGCCGCCCCACGCCTCTGGCCTATACCCCAGCTTGTATGTAGAAATTAAAAAAAAAAAAAGCAAGTTGGCTATTGCTTGCATGTACTTTGTTATTACGTCCCTGTCCTTTTATAATCAAGCAGATGAAAACCAATTTACCTGTTAATTTCTATTAAAAAGCAGTGAGGGGATTTCCAGCCCATAACTGAAATAACTCATGAAAATACTATTTGGTTAAAATGTGGCAAGCATACTGGGATACTTCAAGACTCAAAGAATGGCGATTGGGTGCTGATATCCTCTAAAGAGTAATTCAAAATACCCTATTATTGCTCATATAGTTCCCTCTTGTGGCTAAAATATTCATTAGAAGAAATGTCTACTTAAAATTTTACCATTTTATCTTAATCTACAGACTTTGTAACAGTAATGGATATTTTAAAGTTGTTCGTTCTGAATGGGCTAGTAATCATACTCCCAAGAAAAAGTTTCAAAACAAACTATTCAGACCCTTTAACTACCATATAATAATTTTAAATGTCTATTCTCACACAAAACTTAATGCAGACATGAAGTTTATAAAATCAAAGATAGTTAAGGAATTAAATCAATGCAATAGTTAACACTTTACAATGCCCATGTTCATCTCTGAAAATGTATTAGGAACCACTGAAAGTCCAATTAATTAACAAAAGCCTTAAAGTCACAAGTTGAGAAACTCTCCTTCAAGTTGGTAAAACAAAATCCTAATTCAGTTTAAATTAGTATGATACATGATACAAGGCATGCTTTTATTCAGATGTATGTGTAAGCTATAAATCCTCCAGAATTTTATTTTTGTGTGTGTGTGTGTGTGTGTATGTGTGTTTGGTCTTTTGTTTCTGTATAATAGCTTTTGCAGTGATCTATTGAGAACATACTGACATTTTCCTCTTGTTTCATTATTCCATTTACTAATGGTTACATTTCTTAAGTTCTACTTGTTATTAAATTTTGGCAAATATAATTTTTTTAAATAGCACAAAACAGAACTTCTGAAAGAAGTTTCATCCAACCAAGCAGTTAAAGATCCATCCAGTATGTCAATATTTAATAATCCTCCAAAACATTTCTCTCCTGCATCACCTCCAAAAACAAGGAGCCTTTCTGTTAGAAGCTATTTCCTACCTACTTCAACACTGTGCTCTCCTTCAGCATTGCGGCACCTCCTCCACCTGGCTGCTCCTTCACAGACCCACCTTTCCTATACTCTTCATCTTGGTTTAGGTTCCCCCAGAAGCAGTCCTTGGAAGGAATACAAGTAAAACTACTTTGGGTGATAGCCTCAGGAAATGCTGGCAGAGGAAGTAAGACAAGGAAGGGAAGGCAGCCAATAAAGGAAGTGTTTTTAAGAGTGTTAACACTATGGGTAACAGGCGGTTAGTCTCTCTGGGGAATTCTGAGAACCAGTGTGGAGTCCATGCCTCTGAGAAGCAAGGGCACTATAGAGTATTCATGTAAGTCTTCGCAATCTAGTTGTGGGCTGTTTCTGGGAGAGATTAAATCTCTCCACACCCAGCCTCCACGCTCACAATTGGAGCTCTAGCCTTCAGGTAAAGTCATCTCAAGGTGCTACAGCTGCAAGCTGTTGGTAAACTCCTACAGAACCATGGACCATCCATGGTTTGCAACCATCCCAGGTCAGGTAAGTTCACCATCGGTCAGTTCTAGTGATTTAAAAGGGAATTTTGGAGCCCTTGACATCATTTTCACAGGTTTTAATGGTAAGCAGGGTAAACAAGCCAGCAGGAAGACAGCAACTTGAGTCCCTTTCCCCTGTCCCCATGGTGACTCCATCCTTTTATCCCCTCTCTCCTAGGCACTGGTGTGCACATGTGCACGCACCCAGGCTCAGGTGTCCATAATCAGGCATGAGTGCCCCACACCCACATGCCTTCTACATGATCAAGGCCTCAGGTGAAAGGCAACTTCATTTACGCTACAATAGGGCACCACAATTTCTACACTGGTGTGAGATTCAAATCTACCATACTGAGATTTAGTCTCAAAAGCCAGGGATCACAAAATAGAGAAGATCCAAAATCTAGAGACAAACTGGTTTCAAAACCTGGTTGCTTAACCTCTCTAAGCTTTATTTATAATTAAAATTTTAAGAAAAATTTTTTTTAAGATTTATTTATTTATGCATACAAACTGGGGTACAGGCCAGAGACATGGGGCGGTGAGAGGGTTCACCAGAGACAGAGTGGGGAGCAGAACAGGCAGATCAATGGAAACACACTGCTGAGGAGAGCAGCAGGCAAGACAGGAGAGGTCTGCCACGCCATGTGGGAATCTCCCTGGCCAGGCATCTAACTGCCGACAGCTCCACAGCGCAGCGCTTAACCATTGCACCACCAGGGAGGCCCTTAAATTATTTTTAACTGAGGTAATATTGGGGTGGTTTCATCAGGTATTACTACCATAGGGCACCCACCATCAACTCACCCGTATTCCACCACTATAGGCCATTTTGCTTCCTTCCTTCTTTGTTCTTTCCCCTCTTCCATCCCTGTAGGGTAAACAAAAATAGCCATCAGGTTTTTCCACCCTCCCCTCAATGATAGACCTCTGTAGACCTGGTGGCGGACACCTGAAGCAGGGTGTGGGCCTGCGAGAGTGGGCACACCTGGGCCAGAGACTGGGCTTATAAGCAACAGCAGCAGAGACTAGCGCGTGGAGCAGAGGACCATTTGGGGTGTAGTAGAGAGGCCAAGAGAGAACACTCAAGAGCCTGAAAGAATGAAGATTCGCTGGGGGCCCCAGAGGCCTGCCAGGCTCCCCAGCCCCTCCCCCACCACCCTGTTGCCTGTCCTGTACCTGGTTGCCTCTCTACAAGAGGCCGTTAAAAGCCTAAAAATTGCTTTTGGTAGGATTTTGCCATTTTGATGTTAATCCTTCCAATCCATAAGCAAGGGATACCTTTCCATCTTCTTGTGTCTTCTATTTCTTTCAACGGTGTTTTGTAGTTTTCTTTGTATAAGTCCTTTATGTCTTTTATTTGATTTATTCCCAGATATTTGATTTTTTTTGGTTTCGATTTTGAAGGGGATGGATCTCCTAATTTCTTCTTCAGATTGGGTGTTTGCATATAGGAAGTCTACTGATTTTGTGCGTTGATTTTGTATCCTGCTACTTTACTGAACTGGTCTATAATTTTGAGTAGTTTTTCTATGGAGTTTTTAGGGTTTTGTATATATATTATCATATCGTCTGCAAATAGAGACAGTTTAATTTCTTCTTTTCCTATTTGGATCCCTTGAATGTCTTTCTCCTGTCTAATTGCTCTGGCTAGGACTTCCAGTATTATATTAAAAAGCAATGGTGAGAGTGGACATCCTTGCCTTTTTCCTGATCTTAGTGGAAAGGCCTTCAGCTTCTCACTATTGAGGATAATATTGGCTGTGGGTTTGTCGTATATGGCTTTTATTATGTTGAGGTATGTCCCTTCTATCTCAAGGATTTCAAGGGCTTTTATCATAAATGGGTGTTGCACTTTGTCAAATGCTTTCTCAGTGTCTATTAATATGATAACATTATCAAAATGGCAATTCTACCAAAAGCAATTTACAGATTCAATGCTATTCCAATAAAAATCTGAATGACATTATTCAAAGAAATAGATTGAATACTGATGAAATTCATATGGAACCACAAAAACCCCCGCATAGCTAAAGCCCTCCTGACCAAAAAGAAAGAAAACAGAGGAATTTCACTCCCTGGTTTTAAACTATACTACAAAGCCATAATAATTAAAACAGCATGGTACTGGAACAAAAACAGACCAAAGACAAAAACAGACAAAGTCCAATGGAACTCAACAGAATACCCAAATTAAAGCTGCATATCTATGAACAACTAATCTTTGACAAAGGAGCAAAGAAAATGCAGTGGAACAAGGACAGTCTATTCAATAAATGGTGCTGGGAAAACTGGACAGCTACATGCAAAAAAATGAAGTTAGACTATTACCTCACACCCTGCACAAAAGCCAACTCAAAATGGATAAAAGACCTGGATGTAAGACCTGAAACCATAAAATTTATAGAAGAAAATATAGGCAAAACTCTACATGACATACAACCCAGATGTCCAAAAATAGATGATTGGATCAAGAAGATGTGGTACATATACACAATGGAATACTATTCAGTATTCAAAGAAGATAAACACAGGCAATTTGCAGCAACATGAATGGAATTAGAGGGGAATCATACTCAATGAAATAAGCCAGAAAGAAAGAGAAAAATATCGAATGGTTTCACTTATAACAGGACTATAGGGAAACCAAATAGGAGAGAGACATTCAGCAGAGGGGGGCAAAGAAGGAGGGGATGATAAGGGCACAAAATAGAGTAGGAAAGGACACAAGGAACACGGAGATGGATCATGGGTGACTTGGTGGTGGGTTACCCAAGGGAATACAAAATGTAAAAGATATAAATAACAATAAAAATATGTATATTTTAAAAATAACAATAAAAAAGCACCTTGATAAAAAAATAAATAAAATAAAAATAAAAGTCTAAAAAGCCACCAAGGGCTCCAGGACTGTTTCCTCCCTTTAGACCTGTCTGCACAAATCCTGCTCCCTGAGTCTTCCTGTCGCTACAATCCCCTACCCCCTTGGTGCTTCAGTTCTGTAGTCAGCTAGCAAGTGTTAGTTTTTAAACTTGTTTAGTTACTTTATATTCCACATATTAGTGATGTCATCTGGTGTTTATCTTTCTCCTGACTTATTTCATTCAACACTGTCTCTTCCAGCTCCATCCATGTTGGTGAAAATGGCACACATTTATCTTTCTTGATCACTGAGTAGCATTCAGTGTGTATATATACCACATCTTGATCCACTCATCTGTGCTGGGGCACTTAGGCTGTTTCCATAGTTCAGCTATAGTAAATAGTGCTGCAATAAACATGGGAGTGCACATTTCCTTTTGAATTAGTGTTTTTGAATTTTGGGGGGTAGATGACTTGGAATGGAATTACTGGGTCAAATGGCATGCCCCTCACCCCCAAAGAATTGTTGAGGAGATTATATAATGTGCTTTATGTAAAAATTTCCAGTATTGTTATTGACATATATATTTCCCCAAATGCTGACATTAATATTATAATATTATTATTAATACTGAATCCCCTCAAAAGAACTGAACTGGACATGATCTAAAAATGTTCTCTGCTTGACCAGGTTGCCCAACAGAGAGACAGAAATCCCAGTCTTGCTACCAGTACAGCATTTATACTGGCATCAGTAAGCAGAACTGTTGAAACCTTAGTCTAAGTTCAACTAGTCTTGAAGACATGTCCAGATGGAGCCCTGAATTATCATCAGTGAGGGAGAAATTGGTGTCAAGTTGAGTGGGGCTACATAGTTCCTAGAAAAGTAACTATATCTCTTGAGAAAGAAGGTCTAGGGCAGGACCACCTGGTGGTCCAACTTAACTTCTCCACACTATTTTCCTGCCAGCTACTCAGACAGTCTATGATTTTTTTTATGAGACAAAGGAAGGAAAGAACTAGTACTTATCCTTCTCCATAACAAGTTCCAACACAAAAACATAACTGCCCTTTCAATAAGCAAGTATTTTTGGAATTCTCAGTTCAAAAGAAATTACATGGTTTACATGCCCATACATTTTTTTCTAACTTTTTCCTCCCCAGTTAGTGAAGACCAGACTTTTGGGGAAACTCAAAACTTTCATTAAAGTTCAGCTATGTGGGATATAAAAGTTGGGTGGATTTATATTTTTCTGCTTAGATTTTTCTTTGTTGCTAACCATGTCTACATAACTAATAACAAGAGCAGATTTTGGAAATGGATGCAGAGGATTTGGAGAGTCCTATAAAGCCACATAAAAACAAACAAAAGAAAAAAGTTGAGACAAAAACTTCTATTTTCAAAAAAAAGCAAAAAATACTAATTTTTCAAGTTTTTAAGATAACATCTAAAACATATTAGTGCATTTAGTTCAGTACAATGCTGTTTTTCTAAATCAAATCACCAGTGATGAAGATTATAATTGGAATTTCAAATGTTTAAAAATCTTCTGCCACTCACTATTCACAATAGCAAAGGTATGGAAGCAACCCAGATGTCCAAAAATAGATGATTGGATCAAGAAGATGTGGTACATATACACAATGGAATACTATTCAGCATTCAAAGAAGATAAACACATGCAATTTGCAGCAACATGGATGGAATTAGAAGGAATCATACTCAGTGAAATAAGCCAGAAAGAAAAAGAAAAATATCGAATGGTTTCACTTGTAACAGGACTATAGGGAAACCAAATAAGAGAGAGACACTGGGGGGGGGGGGGCATACAAAATGTAAAAGACATTAATAACAATAAAAAAAAATCTTCTGCCACTAATATTTATAGACCTTTGATTTTTTCTTTAATGTTGCCTTCCTTAATTAAAACAAACACGTATCAGGCCTCCCTGGTGGCGTAACAGGTTAGGCGCAGCACTATGAAGCTATCCAGAGCTGCTGCAGCACAAATTCAATACCTGGCCAGGGAGCTTCCCACATGGCGCAGCAGACCTCTCCTGCCTGACCCACTGCTCCCCTCAGCAGTGTACTTCAGTCAATCTGCCTGTTCTGCTCCCCACTCTGTCTCTGGTGAATTCTTTCACCACCCACACCTCTGGCCTACCCCATCTTGTGTGCATAAATAAGTAAATCTTTTAAAAATAAATTTAAAAAATAAAACAAACACACATCCTCCAAAGTTGTCTTTGGAAGGAGATTCCCCATGAACAGAAATTGCTGGAGCGTACATTGTCTGTTAGCCTAGAGTAGAGGGCACTGTTGCATCTTTTAACCCTCTTTTAATGTTGGCTTAAGCAAAGACTGCAGACTGGCTTGATCCTACGGGCACTTCCGAATAAACTTTCTGTACCCTAGTCTCTGTGTCACAGTCTCCTTACCTCAGAGCTCAATCTGTGGCAGGTACCTACAGCCCAGGTGCACAAAGCGAGACACGTTCATTCCTCCAGTCCAGAGCCCAAAGAATAAAGCAAGAGAACATCAAAGCAGCCATTTATTTTTGTGTGTGGAACTGCCTTGTGCTCGGTTGATTGGTGGGACTAGTGATCACTATCTTGCAGGTGGAAATTTGCCTGTCTTTTGATGTCACTGAATAATAACCACATCAGAATAAAACCCAATGAGAACAATATTTATAAAAGTATGATTGTGGCAGCATTTTGTTGTACCCACCTTAGAGTCAAAATAAATTAGTGAAAAGGAAAAGAGTGACAAATAGAAATTAAAAAGTATGGAGACATCTCACTTTGTAAAAAATACATTCCTGAAAATGTTGACTATGAATTAGATTTTTGAAAATTAAACTGTATTTTATAATCAGTAGTGGAACTTTGGATTTTTTTTATGATAAACAGTCACAAAGTACTTCCCAATTTATATCACAACCTTCCAATTTGTTACAAAACGAAACTAGATTTTTCACTCACGAAAATGATTTAAATTAAAGTATTTTCTATTCAGAATCTAAACACCACAGCAAAACAGCAAACATAAAACTGCATTCAACGCTAATTACTTGTGGCCCAGTGTTTTTAGACAAAGGAGGAGAAAAGGTCACCTCAAGTTATGTATTCCTGTAAAGGTCTTGAGACCTCCCATCCAGTACTGGAATTTTGATGTATATTACTGCTCAAAAGAAATGCATTCACAAAAACTTGTCTCCTTAAAACAATTTTAATTCTAATTCCATGCTGTAGTAATGAATTTAAACATCATCTCGACTGAGTATTTAAAAACAAAGAAATGAAGGATTATAATTTACCCTCTTTTTCCAGAGAGAGTTTTCTTTCTCCCCCTCGATTAGTAGCTACAGAGTAACCATAGATAATTTTGTACCAGATTTGGATAGAGGATTGAGAATTTAGCCTTAGCTAAAAGCCAATCTTCACATTTAAATAAAGTGACCATTTGGATGCAATGCACAATTTTAGATAAGTTCATATTTTAATGTTAGGAATTACTCCTTAAGATGACATCTATTAGCAGTACAATGAGGAACTTCCTTTGAAGAATATTAGTGTAAGTAGAAATATTTTTGCAAAGCAACTTAAACTAGTTTATGTGATAACATCAGAGGCAACAGTAATAAAGTTCCTTAGGAGGAGGCACATTATATACTCAGATCCAAAATACTGACATGTTCTCTCTTGAGAAGACTTTCAGATGCTAAGGATTTTGTCTTTTTAAATAGGCTTTTAGGTTACAAATCACTTCTCGGGGGCTCTTAGAGTGTTCATGTGAAAATAGATTACATGGATCACAGGAGACATTTTGTGCCTGTTCTAGAAGAAGCCATTTTCCCTTACATTGAGCAGGTCTCTGCAGTCCCATAACTTCTCCAGTTCCTTCCAGATATTCTCTTTCAGCCTCTAAAACTCTTAGGTCATGTGTGTTTAATTTCAGGTTGAATGACGCTAGAGGTTTGAAAATGTTGAGAGACAAATGCTGCTTGCAGTACATCCTTGTGGGTTCCGGTTTGCTCTTGCTTCCCCCACATCACACCCTAACTACCTCTCCTGAGAGTTTTAGCTCCAGCACTAGACAGAGACACAATAGACCATCTGTTCATGCAGAAAACTATCTCCCGTGATTCCATACAGTCAGATCCCTATAACACTGGTCAATAATTTTTACAAAAGTCATATCACTGGAATAAAATTAGCCATTTTCTATCAATTTTTATGTGCTCAACACGAATATGACAGTCACATTCTAATTTTGGCTCTAGGTTTATTTTTTTGTAATCTGCAATAAATTGATGTTTACATCACGAAATGCATGCCAATAGTAATAGGCCTATGGTTAATACCTGTGAAAAATCAAGTCATTGACTACAGATTTTTTTGCTTGTCTCTTGTACAGCTGTTCAGGAGCATCTCTGGGGAGTGTCCAGCAGGAGTGAGCCAGCATTGTAGTGGACCATTTTCCCTGGTATCTTTGTTCCATTGATGTGATATCTTGATGGAAACGTTTGTCATGTTCATCACTAACCATACTACAGTTTTCAGAGAAGAAATCCAGATGGGAATGAAGGAAGTGGATCTTTAGAGACCTATTGCAGCCAAGTTTCTGATACTGCAACAGCATGGCTTCTACTAGTTCCTTGTAGTTTTCTGTCCTAACATTCCCAAGAAAGTTTGTGGTCAATAGGCGAAAAGCATTCCATGCTTGTTTTGCATCACCCTGCAGCAAGTTGTTGAATCGGTCATCTCAGTGCAGTTGAAATGTTTGGGTAGACTATTCTCGAATTCTTTTGCTTTGTTATTCCACCAGAAAGGAGGAACCAAGCAGAAGTCACAGTCTTTCATGTGGTTGCTTGGCTTTCTCCACACCATGGGGACTGCAAACAGCATTGATGGTGTTTGCCATTTAACCACTGCGAAAGCTGTGTTGTACATGTAGCACAGCATATATGCGGGGCCCAAGGCTTGTCTTGGTCACCAATCTTGCATCCAAAGTAAAGATGATAAGCCTTCTTCACTTGAGAAGTGATACTTTTCTTCTGGTTGGCAAATGTCACTTCCCCACAAATAGAGCAGAAATTGTCCACACTAATAAAGCACTTTTGATGCATGACTGTTCCGTACTGTGCCTAATAAAGCACTTTTGATACATGACTGTTCTGTATTGTGCCTAAATGGATAAAATAATAACAGTTCTATGGAACAGTAGTTTAAACTGTCCTGCACAAAGTCTGAAATATTTTCAATATTCAACCTTTCTGACAGGACTTTCTATAGTGCACTGCTGATGTCAGCTTACTTCAGCAGGCACCTGGCAGTAGTATTGCATTGCATCAGAAAATGATGCAATCAACCCTGGATGATGTGTGCATGATGGTATTATGCAATGCGATGCAATATTACATCATTCTAGGCTTATAGAATAGACAAAAAGAAAGGTTTAAATACCCCTAGACATAGGCCTATAGTGGCACCTTCGCCCCTCCTTGGCAACTTTGCCTTAGAGTCTTTGCTTTTGTTCTTTTCCTTTCCGAATAAACTGTTTCTTACTTTCTTGAATAAAGATTTGCTTCTCTTTGCTTACTTACCTAAAAGTCTGTGAATTCCTTTTTACGGCTTCATGAGACAAGAACCTGTGGTGGTTCAAGGGTTAACAGCGCATACTGGCTTCAATATGACTACTAATAAAGGTGGAGAATATTTTTATATTTCTATTCTCCATATTTCCTCTTCTGCAAAATGTCTACTTGTACCTTTTTTACTCATTTTAATATGGCATTGTTTGAAATTTAATTAGTGATATACAAAAGGGGATCTTTATATTGTCTGGAAACAAATACTTTAGGTTTCTGTGCAGTGGTGTGCTGGTGTTGACTTGTACAATCTCACAAGAACATTTTATGCATCTCTTCATCTTTGCTATATCTTCAAACTTTCTCTTTCACAGACATGATCTTCTACCTCTAAGCAGATGCAGCTGACAGAAGCATCTGGGTACTTCTTGTGCTCCTCCTGGCAAGTTTACACAAAAATGCATATGGTGGTATTTTGCCTCTCAGCTTCTTAGGATCTCCTTTGTCTATGTTTAATTATTTTTCTTCAGTGAGACACGAGTAGCCTGCTGCCTGTTCCGTCTCACTTGCCCGAGGCTGTCTTTGTGGAGCTCAGTGAACTACTGTGGCTGAGAGAGCTGGAGCCAGAAGCCGCCTCCTACTTTGTCTAAAGCAGAGGGAACCCTTTCTGATAGTGAGAGAATTAAATCTACCAAGCAACAAGGAGTCAATAAAGCAGGGACTCAGAGCTCTGGCCGCCCATTACAACTACTGGGGTAGCTTAAAATACAAAACAAAACACAACCTGAGTTGCTCCCTCAGGCCAAATTTGAATCACCACAGGAACTTCTTAAACCTCCCCAGGAGATGTTATTTTGTAGCCAGGGTTGAGAATCTCTTAGTTATGGACTTGTGAACAGGGGACTGATGAGCCCTGAAGTGGGCTTTTGGAAGATTTGCAGTCTTACATTGCATGCTGTTTACCAAGTTTATTTAACAGTTTGAAATATGGGGGGGTAGAGGGGCTGGCAGATCATAACTCTTAGTTCACAGATGAATTGAAGGGCTTTCCACTCTCATTTAAAAAGAAAAAGCAATGTTGGGCTTCCCTGGTGGTGCCACAGGTTAAGTGCAGCGCTGTGGAGCTGTCAGCAGCTGAGCCCGAGTACCATGCTCGGTCAGGGAGATTCCCACGTGGCGCAGCAGACCTCCTGCCTCCTCTGCTGCTCCCCTCAGCAGTGTATCTGCCTGTTCTGCTCCCCACTCTGTCTATGGTGAACCCTCTCATTACCCCACATCACTGGCCTGCACCCCAGCTTGTATGCATAAATAAATGTTTGGAAAAAAAAAAAGAAAAGAAAAAGCAATGTTGTAATGAATGTTACCTCAAAAAAACCCCAAAGGTTCTATTTCTCAAAACAGTTATTCTCCACTTTAGGGGGATAAGATCATTCACCACATGGATATAATTCAGAGTGAGAACTGCTTACACACACACAGTGAGTTAAGGTAGAATGCATGACTGCACCAGAAATCTAGAATAACACTGAAAACTCAGTGAGGCTTCTGTTTGACACTAGGTGGAGCCATGGATTATATTTAGGTGAAAAATTCATGCTTCAAAGAAACAGACTTTGAAGGAGGTGGGGGCAGGGGCGGCAGGGTGGGGGGAGACTTAGAAACCATCTGTTCTAATCACTCGTTTTATTTTTTTAAGTTTTTTGTGTGTATATAAGTGAATATGTGTAACAAGAACTAATTTTAAACTATATATTCATAATGTTCTAAATTCACACTGTAAAAAGGCTGTACAGTCTCTGCAGTGGATATTCTGTCTGCTCTCCAGATTGATTGTCCACCGTGGAGGCTCAAGTCTGAGGCTGCACTGACAGTTTCTCTGCCCTGGTGCTTCTCGTAGGATTTGCCCATGGGGTGGCACTAGCAAGAGATGGAAGGCAGAGAAGAATGGGTTCAGGGTATATATATTTCCTCATATATTTCCCTGGTGGGTTCATCTAGAGAAAGCTATGGCTTCTGCCCAGGGTCTCCTCTACCTACAGCTTTCTTTTTGAGTTCAGGAAAGTACCTACTTCCCTCATCCCTCAAATTCCAGGCATGGTAATGGTTCCCTGCTGTGGCTAGCCAGGGGTAGGCACATCACCGTCTTTGTGTGGTATCCTAGCCCTGTTCACATCTTTGCATCTAACTCTTTCATTAAACTCCCTTAGTGTTTGTCTTTTGAGAGTTCCATTTCCTGCTGGGCTCCTAACTGGCAGTCTCCTTCACTTCTCTTTTCCCCACCCACCCAATTCTGCTGAAGCAACCAATTCTATATTGTATGTGTCCTTGTACAGGCATAAATTATATGGTAGAAATTACTTGATAGCAGTGTATAGAGAGCATCCTTATTTCTTTTTATGGCTGCACTATATTCCATCTTATAGTTGTACAAACATTTTTCAGCCAGTCTCCTATCAATAGATATTTAAGTTATTTGCAGTCATTTATTTTATAAACATTATTATTATATAGAATAACCTTGATATGGAGGTCATTTCTCCTTATTTTGAGGGTAATGAAACTGAGAAATGATTAATTGTCTAAGGTTAATTCTTGGTAGGCAAGGGCAGTTTGTTCAACAAATGGTGCTGGGAAAACTGGATGACTACCTGCAGAAAAATGAAACTAGACTACTACCTCATGCCATGCACAAAAACCGATTCAAAATGGATAAGAGACTTGGACATAAGACCTGAAACCATAATATATATAGAAGAAAACATAGGCACAATATTACATGACCTCCATCGTAGTAACATTTTTAAAGACACACCCACCCAAAGCAAAGATAGTGAAGGAAAAGATAAACAGCTGGATTACATCAAACTAAAAAGTTTCTGTACAGCAAAAGAGACATTCACCAAAACAAATAGACACCCTACTGACTGGGAGAAAATATTTGCACTCCATACAACAGACAAGGGTCTGATCACAAAAATCTACAAAGAACTCACACGACTCAACAAAAACAAAGCAAAAAATCCAGTCAAAAAATGGGCAGAAGAACTTAAAAGACACTTCTCCAAAGAAGTGCAAATGGCAAACAGGCATATGAAAAAATGTTCAACATCCCTCATAATCAGGAAAATGTAAATAAAGACCACAATGAGATACCACCTTACACCAATAAGAATGGCACACATTAAAAAAACAGAAAACAACAAATGTTGGCGAGGATGTGGAGAAAAAGGAACACTCCTACACTGTTGTTGGGACTGCAAACTGGTCCAACCTCTATGGAAAGCTGTATGGTGGTTTCTGAAACAACTAAAAATGGAGCTTCCATACAACGCAGCAATTCCACTCCTATTTGAATATACCCTAAGGACACAAAAACATTAATCCAAAAGGTCACATGCACACCTATGTTTATTGCAGCACTATTTACAATAGCTAAAACATGGAAACAACCCAAATGCCCAAAAACTGATGACTGGATCAAGAAGATTTGGTACATGTATACAATGGAATACTATTCAGCAATCAAAAATGATTAACTCAATTCTCAGCAACATGGATGGAGCTAGAAGGGATCATGCTCAGTGAAATAAGCCAGAAGGAAAAAAGAAAAAAATTGAATGGTATCACTTATAGGAGGACTGTAAGAGAGCCAAACAGAAATCAGAAGGAAAAAATAGTACACAAAATATAAAAAGCAAAAACTAGCAGGCAACCACAAATAAGAGACATTCTACAGGGGAGGGGAAGGAAGAGAGACCAAAATAGAGAAGAAAAGAGCATAAGGGACTATGATGATGGTTCACAGGTGAATTGGTGGTGGGAAACCTACAGGGATACACAATAATGTAAAGGATATAAATTAAATAAAATATATAAAATAAAATAAAGCTGATGATGTAAAATGAAAAAAAAAAATCAATCGCACTCATAAAAAAAATTCTTGGTAGAATCCATGTCATTGTAGTCATCATGAGTAGGTTGAAACTGCAGGGTCTTGCACAGTGGAATCTGAATCTTGCTAAGGGTCTTCTCATAAAACTTACGCACATTCCCACTTTCTTTAAATCCTTCCTCCACCTTCATTCACAGGGTAGTGGTTCTACGAACGGACACTAGTGTACAATGTTACGTATATTTCCGGGTCCATTACTTATTGTGTGACCTTGGAAAACTCACTTAGCCTCTCAGTGTCTCAGTTTCCTCATCTATAAAATATTCTTCCCGTGGTGTTGCAGGGAGGATTAAGTGCTCAGGAGAATGCCTGGCATGTATTTAGAGGCATATAAGCACTAGTTATGGTGGTAGGGTATTATCACTCCTTTGCTGTGAGGCTGTGCTTCCATATTAGCATTCAAATATGATGTGAGAAAACTAACTTATGGCATCTGGTCAATAGTTTGCCTTTTAAGCATGAGATGATCAGATCACTTATTAAGGTGGTGAAGGGAAGTGTCAGAGGCCGGCTCCAACCGAGGTTGGGTTCCCTGGGGTGGTGGGGAAAGCATCGGCGGCAGGAGGGAGGGAAGGGGAAGGGGAATGAGAGACAGCACGCACACCGAGTAGTGATCAGGCTGCTCCGCTTATTGCCCCAACAGTGGGGTTTTTTATACCATAAAATTGGCTAGCAGGCATAGTTTCTAAAGATAATGATAGACTACAAAAATGAGGTAAAAATAACAGATACATATTTTTGTTAAGCACATGATTGATTACATTTTGTATACAATCAGGTGGTTTCTGGGGAAAATATTTTTTTGCTTAAGGTAAATTTTCTATTTTCTAAGCTATGAGGTATAAACATAATGATTAACCTTTGCCCTGAGCCTGGAGCCTAAAAGGCAATAGCGTAATGTCCTTTTTGCCTGGAAACCAGAATCTGATCAAAGGAACCATCTTATTTCAACTCCCTGAAGTGGTTAATCACAGAAGCCATCTTATGCTGATTCCCAGAAGCAGGCAGGGGAATGTAAGGGGAGGGTGAGTAAATGTTTTTGTACAGGACACCAACCCGTGATCAGGGAAGAATGTACTTATCGAAGGAGCAGCTCGGCACCTGGACCCAATCATGGGGTCTTAGGCAATGGAGAGGCTATGTATGCAGGCATATCTTAAGAAAGTTATCGGTCTAACTTAGAAAATATTTGTGAGTTAAAGTAGTTACGGGAAGAGATGTCGCCTCTTGGCTACCTAAGGAACTCTTCCTTGAAGGTCCTAGCTCTGTGCTGCGTCTTCAGGCAACTCGGGTGTGCCAGGGCGCGGCAGGAAAGTGTGCAAAAAATTAGAAAATTGGGGGCCTGAAATGGCTCCTAAAAGAGAAGAGCATTTCTAAAGATAACTTTACCCACTTCCCAGTTTCATTTTGTTTTTCCTGTTCGCATGTATTTAAAAGTGACCCACACATTTATCTGCCTATTGGAGATCCTCCTATGATATCTTATAGTTTCCAATTACAAGCTATCTTACTAGACTTACTATTCACAAACCCTCCACCAATTGCCACCCTTTACCAACAAAACCAAATCCAGTTTTTCTCTAACAGTCCGACATCACATTTAGGTGATTCTCAGAATCATCCTTGATTGCTATTTTTCATAGCAAGTTTATCAAGCCCTATAAATTATTTCTTCTTGATAGTTTTCATCTTCATTTCCATCCCTTTCTACCACCTCTGAGACTATCTTAAATCAGACTTGTGTTATTTCTATGGGCCTTTGCAATTAGTCTTATCCTCTGTCCTTTCCTTCTTTTTACCTTCCCTTGCCTGCTCTCTCCCTTCCTTCTCTCTGTAAATATATTTTGGTAACCATTATTTACCAGGCCTTGAGCTGGCATAGGGGATGCAAAAGTGAATGAGATAGAAGGAACCTAAATTCATTACTAACTTTAACATAATCCTAATCCTTATTAAAATTTATAGATTGGAGAGTTAGACATTAAATATATAATTATACAAATAATTGGCTCAGGATAACAGAGATCCTGCTTTTTACTATAGGCATCCCCTTGGAAAAAAGAGAGTATAAACCCAACTTTGTGTTCTGGGAGGACAGGGCTTCCTAGCCTCGGAGATGCATTATCACTCCTGCCTAAGGGAATCTCTGGGGGAGGTAGAACTGGAGTTTTTGATGGGAAGAGGAAAGGATGTGGCCTGACCCAAAGGAGAAGAGAGAATGCATGAGACTGGCACAGATAGAGTTTTGGGAAGAACAAATTTGCTGGTTGGTTCTATAAGATTTGGGGATCTGATTGCACTTTTGCACAGTACTCTGAAGGAGATGAGGTCCGTGGTGGAAGAGGCTTGGATAGATGATTGTGGAGGCCTGGCCTGTTGGTTCTAAGACCAGTGGAGAAATTTCTGTGGCAGACCTGTGACCAAAAAAGAGGACCTTTGTGAGAGCATCTCTGCAGCCCGTCAAGGGCAATAGAGCCCAACAGATGCTAAAGGACCAGCTAGTGATGGCTAGTGAGTTGCTCAGTAGCTAAGAAACCAAAGGCCAGGACTCCTCCATTTTCACAGCACTATATAAACCCTCCTTAGTAAAGTCAGAATGGGGATTGGGGTGGTAAATGCAGTTTTCTCTGTGTAAAGCAACATTTTACTGACCTCATGTCAGAAGTCTTTTCTAGAAATCCAAAGAAGCTAATTAATTTATATTCTTTTCATTTTTTAAAGAAAATAAAATTATATATCTTTCATAAACGAGTTGTCTTATCATGAGCATCCCACATTCCCTCCGGGTCTGCTTCCTTATCTGTAAAATGTGGGAGATGATGTTGGGCGCTGTTTCATCTCTGTCATCCAAAGGTGTTATTTTCTCATTCATCCAAAGGACAGAATTACTAATACAATAACCTGAAGCTTTCTTTTTCTTAACCATGTTGATACACTCCCAGTTGAGAAAATGAAAGCTGATGGGGTTTATCAATGTTCCCAAGCAGCAAAGTTTTTACAATTCTTGCTTAAACTCCTCCTGTAGGTGTAACATGAAGTTAGCTGTAAAGCTGCGAAAAGGAGGGAATCAGGAGCACATGATTTGTCTTGTTTGAAGCCAATCACATGAAACTGATACCCAGGAGAACTTCTCCCTTGGCAGTAGTAGACAGAGGCAGGAAGAAAACCCCTCAAATTAAGAAATTCTTAATACAAATGAAGAAGAAAATTCACCTTCCTCCCCCTAGTAATGAGGGCAGAGTGTTAGTTTCTAATGTGCATCTTTGGATGGCGAGTCTGCAAGGCTGTGTGGGAAAATAGCCAGCTTCTTCCATTGACCTTGGGAAGGGGAGTTGGTTAAGAATGCAACTTTAGGGCCTCCCTGGTGGCGCAGCGGTTGAGCGCTGCGCTGTGGAGCTGTCGGCAGCGGCGACTTGAGTTCGATGCCCGGCCAGGGAGAATCCCACATGGCGCGGCAGACCTCTCCTGCCTTGCCCGCTGCTCCCCTCAGCAGTGTATTTCTGATCTGCCTGTTCTGCTCTCCACTCTGTCTCTGGTGAACCCTCTCGCCGCCCCATGCCTCTGGCCTGTACCCCAGCTTGTATGTATAAATAAATAAATCTTTAAAAAAAAAAAAAAAAGAATGCAACTTTATTAAACTTGTCATTTATTCAAGTGGATATACTGGGGAAGGAGGTGGGTAGAACGAGTCAATCTAACTTTTCAATGGCGAAATGAATTGCTATATAAGATCATCTACTACTTGGACCCTGAGAAAGATTGACAGGTTTCTGTAACAGCTTTGCCATTTACTCATTCTGAGGCTTTGTGCAAATTGCTCTCTGTTCCTCATTTGTCAAATGAGAATTTTATTATGAAGATTAAATGAGTTAGTAGTTATAAAGTACAAAGAACAGAGCCTGGCATGTGGTAAGA
Organism: Scalopus aquaticus; assembly: GCA_004024925.1. NCBI lineage: Eukaryota > Metazoa > Chordata > Mammalia > Eulipotyphla > Talpidae > Scalopus > Scalopus aquaticus. The sequence goes on along the minus strand of PVIJ01001014.1, from coordinate 184,950 downwards.
ATGTCATGTGTTTTCTGTTGCTATTATTTTGCATGTGAAGCCATAAATATTTTTGGTGCTTAAATAAAAGTTTGAAGTTTCAGAACTCAGACTCAAAGCAATTCTGTAGCATAAAGAAAGAAATTTAGCAGTCTGCTATGTGGTATCCAAAGGAATCAGATCACTTCAGCTTTCCTCTGAGAACCACATAAAGAAGCCAAGCGCTCCCAAACCCTTCCCAATTGTTTACTGTATTGGCTCTGAGATCATGACTCTGAGTTTAAAATTTAGTAAGAGATAAATGGAAATTTAGAGATCTTACTCCCCACCCCTTCCCTGCTTTTTTCTCTCTCTGTGGGTGTGTGTATGTTTTACTTAGGTTTTGCTTTGAATAACATTTTATTAAGAAGTCATATGATTGCATACAGTATTCAAGATTCTTATTTCCCCTTACTGTAAAAACACAGTCGTGTCTTCAGAAACTGACCTAAATGAGAACGAGATGATGTAAAAAAGGCAAAGCCCAGGTTGGGTTTTTGCAAGGTATCAGTGTTTCTCAGAGGAATGACTCTCGCTCACAGTCCCAAAGTGAAATTCTGGATATTTCAGTTGAGGATTACTAACATATTGCACTTCATCATTTTATCATCAATTATAGCTGTAAACTTCCTGCAAATCCAGTGTCTACTTCATTTCACAGAGCACTACACAAACCAAGGGATATAAAAGGTGTCTAGATCTTGTTCTCAAGTTGTCAGAGAGAGCCTTACCCAGTAACAATTGAGCGATTCTTGCAAAAACAGATCAAATAAGCCTCATTTAAAAGATTGTATCAGCATGCTTCTGTACCTGATTTATGTCTTTCTCAACAAAAACCCCAGGCCCTTACCAGTCGTGAGAACCTCACTTTCACAATCTAACACATTCTGCTCTATTTCTGATTTCATCTCCTTTATGTAATTCATGGTTTTGTCATTACCTCCTTTTGTTCTCAGGATGTTGTAGAGACTGCTGCTTTCAGTAATCTCTAAATCTTATGATCAAATCATAAATTAAGAAATTTAGCAGTCTGCTATGCTAAATCTGAAAAGACTTGACAACTTGGTGTTGATTCTGAGCAACCTATTTCTTTGCTGGTTCTGATAGGTGCTAACTAGCCTTCATGCTTCCTTTCACTAATACTTATAGAAATGGAGCTTTGAGATCTTGTCTTTTAAATGATACTTAGTGAAGTTTCTCCACACTTTCAAGTTTTGCAAGATATCCCCTCCAAAGCCTCTACTGTACTCTCTTTCCTAGGAAGAGAAATTGGAGGCATCAGAACTGTAGGAACAGTTGAAGCTGGAAGCCTCTGGGATTTTGCTCAATCCTTGCATGTGGGCTGCTCAGATTCTTTTTGTCCAAGAGGAATTCAACCTGGGAGGAAAATCCAGGTTCCAGTGAGGCTTTAGCACTTGTGGAAGATCATTAATTAGACTTGATTTGTGTGAGGGCTTCATTATGGCTTTGGTGACCCACTGAGGTCAGAGTTGGAGTATATCCTTATTAGTCATTAACTAATTTCCCATTAAAAAGATTAGGTTGAAAAATAAGTTTAAGGTGTGCAGAAGGGGCCTTTGTAGGAGAGGAAGTAAAAGAGAAATATTATTCCCTCCAAGCTGTTTCTGGGAAATCAGCATAGAAACCCCTTAGGTTTGTAATATTATCATAACTGTGATTAAAAAAAAAGTTATGTTACCACAAACAGAGAAGACAAAAGGGAGATCTAGAGAGTGCTATGGTGGTGTCTGGGTTGGTTTTTAGATCAAATCAGACAATAAGACAACAGAAATGCCAATTTGGATGTCTATCACACATTGGTAGCTTTGCTTGCGTGTTCATTATTTATCACATTTGCACTGGTATTTGGTTCCTCTAAAAGTGTGGGTGCAGGGTCAGGAAAGGGAAAAAACAGGAAAGAAACATGCAAATATGGAGGTTCTACCCTACTAGTGCAAGGGGCAACTTCATACTCTTTGAGATGATAAAAACAGTCTTACCAGAGTTATATAATAAACACTGGAAAGAAAATATAATTTAAATCTCCTAATCGCTCCTATTTCCTCCAGAATGAATTAAAGACAGCCTTAAATAGACCTGTGGGTTGAGTTAAAAAAAAAAATGACAGAAAGAGGAAATTAGCAGTTTATAATTAATTTACAGTGGAGACCACTAGGAGGGTCAAATGGTTAGATTTATCTTAGAAAAACCCATCATGGTAAGGCTGTTGTATCAGTTTCTCAAAGTGTGATTTTTGCATTTATGCCAATCCACAAATGGTAACTGTATTGGAAAGGCCTACTCCTTGAAAGTAAGAAAGTTAGAAACTTTATAGCAATTTGACTTGTATATGAACAAGAGGCCTAAAAAAAAGAATATTTTCTAGAGCATCATGAAATATGACAGTTGCAGGCTTTGTGAATTTTTCCAGGAATCAGATTAACCTTTGATGAATACCTCTTGTAATTAGTGAATTATTTCCAGTTCTAGGCCAACCTCTATTTTAGTGTAACTTGTACCTATTAAATTTATTTTTCCTGTCTTCCCTTAATACTTCTTTTCTAAGAGAAATACACTCAACTCCTTAATTCCTCTAGGAATTCCGACTCTACAGTGGTTTCCAGCCTCATCACCATCTTGGGTGCCTCCTTCCAGATCTATTTCCATTTGTCAAATGTCCCAACTAACAAGTGGGGCCCAGAATAGAACAAAATATTCTAGATATAGGCTGGTCTAGATATAGTAGGTACAGCAAGACTATTTTTTTTTTTTTCAGTTCTGAACCCAATATCCTACTGTCAGTGATGCTGAAGTTCTCCTTTACTATTCAGCAATTAGATTCAATTCAACCTGCATTTGTAGTTACGGCACATTCATAGTTTATGAGTATATTGTTTTATACTCTATTATTTCATACTCATTTTATTCTAAGCCCCCACAACTTTTCATATTAACTACTAACAAAATAAGTTTCTTCCATAGCAGGTATGTAGCTCAAAAGTAAGATTTTACACTCTACCTTCTTGGCCTTGAGCTAGAGACTCAGGCTGGAATTTTAAGTTAGAAAGCTTTTATTTGTTTAACTATCTTCCCTTGTTTTACTGATCTTCAAATGTTATAAGCACATCTTCTATGTTTTCATCCAACTCACCAATAATAGAGGTAAACAGAAAGAAAACAATTCAGGCTTTTGTCAGCCTGATCTCGTCTCACAACCATGTTAACTTATTCATATGCATGTAAATGCAATACTTTGCTATACCATGTGATAAAAATCAAGATATCCTGCATTTTTAGCATCTCATTAACTACCCACCTGGTAACTCTACCAAAAGAGAAATTAGGCAAGTTACTTAACTTCTCTAAACCTAAGTTTCCTTCTTTATAACGTAAGAATATTTGCCCTACTCCTTTACCAGTTAGTATTAAGGGTCAACTAGGCATTTGAAAATGCTTCCCAAGTTTTAATACGCCACAAAAATCTAAATCATTATGATTATGGTTTGTTACTAATGTTGAATACAATTGGTTTAGGCTTTATTTGTTTCCTTTTTACTCCTGTTTGTAATATCTGATAGCCCATCAGTTCATGACTTAATACTATGACTAGGTTTCTGTTCTGCCCTTGGCTCCCTGTCAGACCTGCCTCTTCCAATGCCTGATATATAAATCGATAGTCAGATTATCATTCACATTTCCTTCTTTTGACATTTGCAGTTTTTGGCTTGCATATTCATCAGAGCTTGATCATTATTTTTAACAAAACCACCACAAAAAGACACTACTGTCCATCGGGCCCCTCTTCTACCCTTTTTCCCTCTGGTAACCTCAGTTCTGTTATCAAAGTCCATTGCTTTATATTTATTTTCCCTCATCCATCCATCTGCTTTGTTTCCTTATATTGTACCTATAGGTAAAATCATCCAATTTTTTTTCCTTCAGATTTATTTCACTTGCACGATTCCTTTAAGTTTCTTTCATTATTCTGCAACTGGCAAATTTTCATCTTTTTTCATTGTGTATATATTTCACATCTCCTTTAGGCACTTAGGTTGTGTCCGTATCATAACTGTTATGAATAATACTTCAATGAATATGGGGGTGCATTTATCTCTGTGAGTTAACAATTTCATATTCTTCAGATAGTTAAGTAGAAATAGGATTGCTGGATCATATGGTAGCTGTCTTTGTAGGTTTTTTTTTTTTTTTTGAGGAAATTTCACATTGTTTTCCAAAATGGATGTACCAATTTGCATTTCTAACAGTTTACAAGGGTTCCTTTTTCTTCACACCCTTGCAGTACTTGTCTTTTTAATGTAAGCCATTCTCACAGGTATGGTATCTGATTGTAGTTTTGATTTGCATTTCTCTTACAGCAAGTGCGGATGAGCATTTTTTCATGTGCCTTTTGGCCACCTGTTTGTCCTCTTTTGGGAAAAGTATCTACTCAAATCTTCTGTCCATTTTTTAAATATTGAGTTATTTGGGATTTTGTTGTTGTTGTTGAGTTGTATGAGTTCTTTATATACTTGTGGTACCAACCCCTTATTAGATGTAGGATGCAAGTATCTTCTCCCACTCAGTAGCCTGTCTTTTTGTTTTGCTGATATTTTCTTTAACTCTGCAGAAGCTTTTTTATTTAATGTGGTTCCAGTTTTTCATTTCCTTTACCATTGTTAATTCCACAAATACTAGTGGAATACACTATACTCTGATACTAGTATAATAGAGAATACTACTTATTTTTTTAAATGTATTGTATGGTGTTTGGAGCTTATATTCAAGACTTTGATTCATTTTGAATTTACTTTTGTGTACGGAGTTGAAGAGCAATCCAGGTTTTGCATGTAGCTGTCTAGTTTTTCCAAAATCACTTGAAAAGATTTTTCTTTTTCTGTTGTGTGGTCACAGATTCTTTGTCATAGATTAAATATTGACATAAGTGTGGGTTTATTTCTGGGCTCTCAATTCTATTCCTTTGAGTCATGTGTCTATTTTATCCCAACACCACACTGTTTTAATTACTATCACTTTGTAATATAGTTTGAAATTGGATCTCATGGTGCCTCTATCTTTTTTCCTCAAGATTGTTTCAACTATTCCGTGTCTTTTGTGGTTCCATATAAATTCTAGGTTTTTTTGTTCTATTTCCTTAAAAATTATTGGTGTTTGTTGCCCTAGACTCAAATTCCATGTGACAATTCTAACTCTAAGCAGGTTCTTCAACACAGAGCCTCTGAAGGGGCCCATCTGAGTGTATAACACTTAGGGGCTCTTAGTTTGTTAGAAGAATAACCCAATAAGTGAATGAAAGGTGACTGAGGGCCACCTTCCTTCCCATTTTGCACCTTTGCCTGTGTTTTCATTCTCTAGTTGAGGACAGATAGATAGACTGACAAATACACGGACAGGGAGGTTGACAGAGAGCTAGTCAGTCAGGCAGGTAGACAGACCAACAGAAAGGAATATCAAATGAAGTAACTTATGGGAAAGCAAGTATTAGATATTCTAGTTACTGCCATATACTCTTGTTAAGGTCTTCTTTTCAGCAGATACTCACTGATATGGCTGTATTATTGCAGAAGATAAAACCAGAAAGAAAATAGCCATTTCTCCAAGTACCATGAGTGTCTCAGCTCCACCCTGAGCCATCTCCTGTGACTTGGTCCTTTTTCAGGACCCCAGAAATCCCCCCCAGCCTAACAAGGGTGTAACTGCTGACTTACCAGGAGTTCCAGGATGCTTCTCCAACATTTAGAGTAGCATCCTTTCTGATTAACCAATACCACTGTTGGCAGGTAAGTGAACCAATACCACTGTTGGCAGCAGCCCTGTTCCCATTACTACTCCCTACTCATTCCTGAAAATCTTCCAGGCCTAGCACATTTCTCACCTTCTTCCCACTGACTTGTGTTTCTCCTTCCATGGGGAGCTCCCACCTGCTCTGAATACCATTGAGTCTTTTTTTTTTATTTATTTATACATACAAGCTGGGGTACAGACCAGAGGTGTGGGGCGGTGAGAGGGTTCACCAGAGACAGAGCGGGGAGCAGGACAGATCAGAAATACACTGCTGAGGGGAGCAGCGGGTGAGGCAGGAGAGGTCTGCCACGCCATGTGGGACTCTCCCTGGCCAGGCGTCGAACTCGCATCGCCGCTGCCGACAGCTCCACAGCGCAGTGCTTAACCGCTGTGCCACCAGGGAGGCTCTGAATACAATTGAGTCTTACGGTCTGTTCCTACTCAGCAGATACCGGTGTGTGGCCATGTTTTTATACAAATTTCCCTGCTTGTGATATATTTCTTCAGCTCCCTAGAAATATACTCTCTTAAGAGTGAGAATATCTAATACATTCTTTATATCCCTCACATTATTCACACAGTCCTAGCTGTAGATTCTAAGTCCCAAGACAGAATCTGATAAACCCTGGGTACCAGACCAGCTGACTTTCCCCCAGACAGCCCTGAAAGTGAGGGCATAATTTTGGGGGTAGTCCAATAAACTCTTTGTCTCGTTGGTTAACATGCAGGAAAATACGGCGTCTATCAACCTCAACTTGACCTTTTTATTTTTCCTGTCAGGAGACAGAGCTGTAATCTGTTAGGCTGGAACTTTCTCTATGAGTTTGCAAATGTCACATTCCAGCATGTTGCTCTCATTGTTTTTCCTTCTCTTCATTTTTAGAACACTCAGAAAAGTTTTTATTTTTTTTATTTTTTATTATTTTTTTAAAGATTTATTTTATTTATACATACAAGCTGGGGTACAGGCCAGAGGCGTGGGGTGGTGAGCGGGCTCACCAGAGACAGACCCGGGAGCAGAACAGGCAGATCAGAAGTACACTGCTGAGGGGAGCAGCGGGCAAGGCAGGAGAGGTCTGCCGCACCATGTGGGACTCTCCCTGGCTGGGCGTCGAACTTGCATCGCGCGCTGCCGACACCTCCACAGAGCAGCACTTAACCACTGTGCCACCAGGGAGACCCTCAGAAAAGCTTTTAAATAGCTGGAAAGACCCCTTTCATTTCCCACCCTTACATTTTCTGCCTTCAGGAAGGTGACCCTTGAAGACAACTCCCCAGAGCACTACTTGGAAAGGACATGAGCGGCTTATCCTCTCACATGTGTGTCATATGCTCCATGACAGCCCAGTCATGCAGTGTGCAGAGAGCAATGTGACATTTCATTAAGCAGGCAGGGTGCTAGCAAGCCAGCGGCTTTTCAGACTTTCACTTGTTCAACTTTCCTTTTAGTTTCTCTTCAATTCCCCTTACAGACACAGGTGAAAGTTTTTACTTGATGCTAGGGGAAAAAACGAAGATTATGCAAATAAAAATTTTGCCAAAAACACCATTATATTTGGTATCTGTATGACCTTTTAATTTTCAATAGACAGATGCTGAAATCCTAAAACTTCAAAATGTTTTACATTTAAATTCAACAATTTAAAACAGTAAGGTTAAAGATTATTTTCAGATTGAAAGTGTTAAAATGTGTTTTTTTGAAATCTTTCAAATACACTGGTCAACAAATTTTTACAAAAGTCATGTCACTGAAATAAAATTAGTCACTTCCTATCAATTTGTATGTGCTCAACACGAATATGACAGTCACATTCTAATTTTGGCTCTAGTTTTTTGTAATCTGCAATAAAAGGATGTTTACATCACAAAATGTATGCCAATAGTAATAGGCCTATGGTTAATAGCTGCAAAAAATCAAGTCGTAGACTGCTTCTTAGATTTCTTTGCTTGTCTCTTGTACAGCTCTTCAGGAGCATCTCTGGGGAGTGTCCAGCAGGAGTGAGCCAGCATTGTAGTGGACCATTTTCCCTGGTATCTTTGTTCCATTGATGTGGTATCTTGATGGAAACGTTTGTAATGTTCATCACTAACCATACCACAGTTTTCAGGGAATAAATCCAGATGGGAATGAAGGAAGTGGATCTTTAGAGACCTACTGCAGCCAAGTTTCTGATACTGCACCAGCATGGCTTCTACTAGTTCCTTGTAGTTTTCTGCCCTAACATTCCCAAGAAAGTTTGTAGACACCAGGCGAAAGCATTCCATGCTTGTTTCGCATCACCCCGCAGCAGGTTGTTGAACCGGTCATCTCAGTGCAGACGGAATGTTTGGGTAGACTATTCTTGAATTCTTTTGCTTCATTATTCCACCGGAAAGAGGAGGAACCAAGAAGAAGGAACAGTCTTTTACGGTTGTTTGGCTTTCTCTACACCATGGGAACTTCAAACGGCATTGATGGTCTTTTGCCATTTAACCACTGCGAAAGCTGTGTTGTACATGTAGCACAGCATATATGCGGGGCCCAAGGCTTGTCTTGGTTACCAACCTTGCATCAGAAGTCAAGATGATAAGCCTTCTTCACTTGAGAAGTGACATGTTTCTTCTGGTTGGCAAATGTCACTTCCCCACAAATAGAACAGAAATTGACCATGCTATTAAAGCACTTTTGATGCATGACTGTTCCGTACTGTGCCTAAATGGATAAAATAATAACAGTTCTATGGAACAGTAGTTTAAACTGTCTTGCACAAAGTCTGAAATACTTTCAATGCTTAACCTTTCTGACAGGGCTTTCTATAGTGCACTGCTGATGTCAGCTTACTTCAGCAGGCACCTGGCAGTAGTATTGCATTGCATCAGAAAATGATGCAATCAACTCTGGATGATGTGTGCATGATGGTATTATGCAATGCGATGCAATATTACATCATTCTAGGCTGATTTAGGATGTTGTTGCAGTCCTACTGGATAGATTCACATGGTGAAACACAGAAAATGAATTACATGAAATATCTTCAAAACGAGAGCTAATAAAAATTTTTCTGGGTTATATTCATGTTCAGCACACCAAGATACTACAGATTAGGGCCTTTTTCAGTCAGTTATGATCTCACTGTTGATCAGAGATATAAGAAGACAAAGGAAATAAAAACTGCTTATAAGCTGACCACATCAACAGAGATATTTTCTACTACTACCATTTTAAATTTATAATTGAGAAAGAAAAAGAGAGGAAGGAGGAGGGAAAAAAGAAAGGAATATGACTTTGTTTCTCTTCCAAACATTTAAAAAATAAATAATGGGACCTCCCTGGTGGCACAGCGCTGTGGAGCCATCGGCAGCACCGCGCGAGTTTGATGCCTGGCCTGGGAGATTCCCACATGGCGCAGCAGACCTCTCCTGCCTCCCCTGCTGCTTCCCTCAGCAGTGTATTTCAGTCCATCTGCCTGTTCTGCTCTCCATTCTGTCTCTGGTGAATCCTCTCACCACACCACACCTCTGGCCTGCACCCCAACTTGTATGCAAAAATAAATAAATCTTTAAAAAAAAAAATAAGAGGACCTTGAAAGTATTCCTCACAGAGGACAAATATTTAAAAAAATTTATATATATAATATACAATTGCGTAATAATTGATCTGATTATATGTAAATAATATTATTAGATTTGCAATACATACTAATATATTTAAATATATTTTATACAATATATATCATTTTTATGTGAAATGTTTCATAAAATTGTGTATCATTCCTGCACAGGACTCATGCTAATCTTCTCTATATTATTCTAATTTTAGTATATGTGCTGCTGAAGCGAGCACATAAAATACTTTACAAAAGTGCTGTACATTATAAAGAGTCTTATAAAACAGATAATAGGGAGAAAATACATACAACTCAACCACTTAAAAAAAAGCCCTATTAATGTTTTAGTATACTCTTCGCAATGTTTTGTCCCATTCTCCTCTGTCTCTCATACACACATTATCCTTAGGGCTCTAAGACTTTTATAACATGCTGGATATGGAGAAAGAGCTTTGACATCAGTTAACTTAGCTTTGAATCCAGGGTCTAGTTACTAAACAACTGTGTCTCAATTTTCACATGTACAATGAGGACAGTACCCTCTCTACCCATTGGATTTTGTGAACATGAAAGGAGATAACGTATGTAAATTGAGTGCCATAGTTACCAGCTCAGAGTAAGTGCTCAATATATAGAAACTATTCTTTTCACCTAAAATTATATCATAACAACTATTGCATATTTCCGTGTAATCTTTGTGTCATTTTTTATGACTAGATAGTTGTCTGTAATGCAAACACACATATCTATGACTAACTCCTGTCCATTTTGTTTGACAAGTTATTTTCCATTTGGGGACATATATATATATATGTGTGTATATATACACACACACACACACACACACAGATATATATGTATGTATATATATACATATATATGTATGTATGTATATCTATGTTACTGTAATTGATGTATTCTTTAAATATATGTGTTTCACTTCAGTCTATGGATTTTCTTTTAAAACGGTATTTTCAGGAAAATGTATGAATCTTTGTTGTACATTTCTTGTTAATTTATTTTTAAATTTAAGTGTGAGTATAGTTTTGTATGTTGCTTTTTCATCCAATGTTATGACAGTTTTCTTTTTAATCATTAAATATTTATATTTGTAATGAACACTCCATGTCTATAACTTTTTTCATATTTTTGGATTATTTCCTTAGATGATGTCTGACTTACTTCACTTAGCATGATCCCCTCCAGTTCCATCCATGTTGTTACGAATGAAAAGAATTTTTTTTTTAATAGCTGAGTAGTATTTCATTGTGTATACATACCACTTCTTCTTTACCTACTCATCTGTGTTTGGGCACTTCAGTTGTTCCCTATGAACATGGGAATACATATATTCCTGTGAATTAGTGTTTTTGTATTCTTCTGGTAGATACCTGGAGGTGGAATTTTTGGATCACATAGATCTATTTTTAATATTTTGAGACATCTCCTTACTGCTTTCCATAGAGGCTGGACTAGTCTACCTCCCCATCAATATTGTAAGAGGCTTTCTTTCATGCCACACCTTCAACAGCATTTGTTTCTGGTCTTTTTGACTTAGCCATTCTCATGGGTATAAAGTGGTATCTCATGGTTTTGATTTGCATTTCCCGGATGATGAATAATGATAGGCAGTTTTTCATGTGCCTGTTGGCCATCCGTTATATTCTGTTCTTAATTCAAGTCAATTTGCATTAGGCTTTCACTTTCAACCAAATGAATTCTGAAAAAACTTATGTAAAATGCACTTACAAATAAATTAATTTTGTCCAATACTCATAGCCAAAGCAGTTATCCAATTGTTATTTCTTGGTCAGCTAATCAGCAAATAAATATATATAGGACTCTTGCTACATGGTTAGATACTATATAGATTAGGGAAGTTCCTTGTACTACTGTCTAATTGGAATTCATAATCTCTGTATTTTCGTCTCTCCAGAAATACTTCTCCATTTACTCAGAAATGTTTAATATTCAGGGCTGGGTTTTATTTACCTCCTGTTTTCAGCTACAAGCCTGCCTTCCTTTATTCTGCTCTGGTCTGCTAGGATGACTAGGATTTGACAAATCTCATTTGCCAGTCTTGTTTGTAATCTGTCTTCCTGAAAGTTTGATAAACGGGAAACTTTAGGGTACTGAAAGATGGGAGCAGTAGAATTTCTTCCTATTTCCAGTTCCTGAATATGTCACTCCTGCAGGAACATTCAGCAGGAAGGTAGTTATTCTCTGTGTTCTAATATTTGATTTTCTTTGGCACCCCCCCCCTTTTTTTTTCTGTCTTCTAATATCATTATAACCAATTCCCAGTTTAACGCCACTCTATTTTCCTGACTGGATCCTAGCTGATACAGTGCTTAATTCTAGGAGTGGATCTAGGAAGCAATCTTAAAAACAAAATTCTGGAAATGATTTGTCTGAAACTCAAAGCCAAACTCCTTGCCAAATGAAGTGGACACTGGTAATCTACAACATACAATAACATTCATAAAATTATTTTTTTAGTCTTGTTAGATTTGAGTGCCAATGGAAGGTAGACTTTTGGAGATCAAGTAACTACTGCATTTCATTTTGGTAGTAAAGATGATTACAAGGGATATAAGGTGGGAAGAATTCCTGGGTTGCACAAGATTGTTTGCAGAAGAAAATAAGTTCAGAGCTTTTAGCTGAAGTAATTTTCAGAGCATAGAAGGGCTAAAAGTATCTTATCTCTTTTCCTTATAGTTATAGGACAGACATGGTTAAAACATCAGACACAAATCAAGCATTCACAGACTACCAACTCTCATCTATAAGCATTTAGAGGGAGCAGAACTCAGACTTGGAATGGAAACATATGGGTGGACTTGAATGAAGCAGAGAATCTTGAACCCCTAAGTAACCATGATCTTTCCTTGTTAGCAAAATAAATCTTTAATTTTCTGTCTGTTGATACTAGCCATTCTTTTTTTCTTTGCTTGAAAACCTGTGATAAGTCATGAGGCAGTTGCTTTGTGTGAGAATCGCTGTTCATTTTAAACCCCAGTGCTCCTAATTGTCATGGTTTTCAGGCTTTTATCTGGAGTTAGATGCCAGCACACTCTTGGGGACAAAGGGCAAAGTCTGGTTTAGAAGACAAAGGCTTATACTCCAAAAGAGTGACAATCTTTTGTTAAATTTATATTAGGAGAAACCTGATTAATTTCTATGGCAATAGAGTCTAAAGGTATTAGAATAGGAAGAACACATGTAGGGGTAGAGTTAAAATGAGGTAACTTTGATATAATACACTTTCCAAAGATTTCTTAACTTTATGCTGTGTTAGACTGTTATAGCGATGGTCCCTAGGAATTAGGTCATTTTGTATATCATGCCTTCATGTACTCCTCTTTCACACTGATTCTTGGAATGACTATGTAACTTGCACATTGGAGCTTGTCCCCCGCCCTCCTTCACCCCCACTTTTTTTTCTTTTCTTGCTATTTGTGGACTAGTGTCCATGTTAAAGAAGCATAGAGTAGTCTGCTGGAAACTCATGACCCAATCAACATTAAGCACCAACTGCAGGTGGATGTGAGTTAAGTCATCTGAGACTAGTCATCCACCAGCCAACCTGACTGCAGATGCAGAGGTAAGCTCAGCTGACACCATGTAAAGCAGAAATGGGGCTGCCCCAGCTGAACCCAGTCCCCATATAGTACCCTACAAAAAAAAAAAAATGACAATCCCAAGCCACTAAGTTTTGTTAAACAGCAAAAGCAAACAGAAACAAACTTATTAGTTAGAACAGCTGGAAGTCACTCACCTTGCTTAGTTCACTGGCTGAAGCCTGCACTTCAGCCATTATAGGCTGAATTCAGTGATGCTAACAGAATTTCTCTAGAATGGTGTAAGGAAAGATTTTAAAGGCTTAGGGAGATAGGAATAATGTAGTAATTTATCATGTGTAATTCTATGCTTCGTCCCTCACCCCATTGTGGCCTGAAAAGGTTGGAGAAATATAACTTTCACTAAAGCATTGAAAAATGAACCAGGTGGCAGTTTTCATAGGCCAAAGGTGTTCACGGGAAATTATGAGATAGATTTTCTGGTTTCAGTGGAGATGATGAGATGCCAGGGTGGCAATCGTAATTTTTTACTCACACAACTCTTTGGTGGATTTTACTCACACAACTCTTTGAGGATTAAGTAGGTGACCTGTTTACCAAAGCATTTAATTGATAGCTGACTTGCATTCTCACAATTAAGAATTAGAGTTTCTTCCCCAATTCCAAGAATTTACCAGTGCACAGATCTAAAATTACTTGTTGTAGAGGAAGGTGGGATTCCTTAAGGAAGAACCCTGCAACAAAGCCACAAGTATTTACTGTGGATTTTCTTCAAGCTATCCTGAAAGAGATTTGAAATCATTGACTAAGGTGTCTGCACTGGGAGAAATGGAAATACCCACACTTTTCAGAGATTCCTAAATATTGATCTGAATGACATTAATCTTTAGGAAACCCAAATGCCACTGTAGTCAACTGGTGAAAAGATGAACTTACAGTGGTCAGATGACAGAGGTGGGCCCAATTCCATCTCATCATGGAGATACACATACCCATGAAACCATGAAAAATGACAATTAGGAAGACTAGTTGGCAACATAGGTGTGAGCATAAGGTACAATGACAAATTTGCAAAAAGAATAGACAATTAGATATTACAACTACAGCTGAAATTGTATACATGTTTGGACAAAGCAAATGCCAACAGCAAAAATGAAAACACATGCTTGACTGTTGAGATGATAGGTGATTTTTGTTTGTTTGGTCTTTCACAATTCCTCAAACTCTCCCAAATGCTATTTTTGCTCCCTTTGTAAAAAGTTCTAAAAATAAAAGATTTAGAATTCATCTAGCTCTTTTGTCCTAAGGATTGCATTATATACATTTTAGCCAATCATATTATGTTCCTAAGAAGTACGAACATCAAACCTAGCCATTTTCCTCAATATTATTAGTATCAGAGCCTATCATTCATGAAATATCTTATCACCTATAAGATGCGGCAGCGATGCGAAAATCTACTCTCTCCCTCCCCTCCAGGAGCTTACAGTTGAAGAGGAAGATATATGTTCAAATCTTCATGATTCAAAACTGAAAAAGATAACGGCTTTAGCTCCTAGGAATCTACCCAAAATTCACAAAAACATTAATCTAAAGGAAACTTGCACTCCTATGTTTATTGCAGCACTATTTACAATAGTTAAGATATGGAAACAACCTAAATACCCAAAGGCAGATGACTGGATCAAAAAGATGTGGTATATGTATGCAATGGAATACTATCCAGCGATCAAAAAAGATAAACTCATGCCATTTTCAGCAACATGGATGGAGCTGGAAGGGATTAAGCTCAGTGAAACAAGTCAGAAGGAAAGAGGAAACTATCAGCAGAAACATAGGGAAACCAAACAAGAGATCAGGGCAAAAAAAAGTCAAAACTAACAGGCAAACTATAAATTGGAGACATTCAGCTGGGGAGGAGGAGGGAGAGGCATCAAAACAGGAGGAAGAACACAAGAGACTATGGTGACATGTTTCACAGGTGTCTTGCTGATGGTAATTTTATGGCGATTACACCTGAGAAGAAAATGAACAATGACATAAAAAAAATATATAAATAATTAGGGCCTCCCTGGTGGCGCAGCAGTTAAGCGCTGTGCTGTGGCGCTGTCGGCAGGGCAGCAGTGACACGAAATGCACGCCCGGCCGGCTGGGGAGATTCCCACATGGCGCTGCTCCCCTCAGTAGTGTATTTCCATTGATCTGCCTGTTCTGCTCCCTGCTCTGTCTCTGGTGAACCCTCTCGCTGCCCCATGCCTCTTGCCTGTACCCCAGCTTGTATGCATAGATAAATAAATCTTTAAAAAAAAATTAATTAATTACACACACACACACACACACACACACACACACACACAAAGAAAGAGACAAAAAAGCATTGCTTATATTTAGTTAGGAAAAAAATAACAGAAGAGCTGGAAGGCCTAGCAGTTGAAGGATGGGTAGGAATTTACCAGGAAGAATTAAGGTCCCAGAAAGGAGATGTTTTGGATAGAAGGGACAATTTAAGGCACATATGAAGACTAGTGAGTCCTCTGACACTGCTGGAGAATGTGGAATGTACAGGGACACAAAATCTGTGCTGACATATCTTGGCTGGAAATTCATTGGAGAATAGCTCACTACACCCTAGGAGTAAGATTTAGGAGAAATTTCCTGCAGATAAATTACCTTGATAATGTCTAGGAACTACCTGTTTGCCTGCCTGGTACATAGGGGGATAATCAATGATACTTGATAGGTATTTGCTATGTGTCACACACATGGCTATGTTTTAATAAAATTTGTTTACAAAAATAGGCAGGGACTTGATCCCCTGGCCAGAGTTTGCTTACCCCTTGATTGATGACACGTAACAGTGGTGGTAGAGGGTTAATTTTGGTTAATAGTCATTCAGTAAAGTACCTCCTGAAAGTACAACTCTTCTTACATTATGGAAGTTTTCAAAGGAAGACGAAGACATTATACCTGTTTCCTAGACATGTATAACATAGTAAGTTGGGAACTACAGGTCCTATTCAATGTAAGCTTTTTACCTACCATAAATGTTATTATACACTGTATTCTGTCAATAGATATATGGCATAGGAAACATTTATGTTTCTAACCTAGTACTGTGCATCAATTTTACTAAAGCATTAAACAATTTAAAAGTAAATAACAGATCAAAGGAAAACTAGTATAGCAGCAATAAGTTAATATTAATATAAGACATAAATAAAGTGATGGCTAAAGATATATATAGGCAATTCCCAAAGATAGAAACCCATAAATACATATTATCTCACAAATAATTTTAGAGTTCACATTAAAATAATGACATAATTTTCAAATTAGCAAATGGGAATTTAAAAACAATTCCCAATGTCAGAACAAGTGTGACATTGAACAAGTGTGACAAAAGAAAAGCTCTTTTACATATTGTTGGTATAAATTGGTACAACTTTTCAGAGGGTAATTCAGCAATACATTTTGAGAATTTTAACGAATGCCTAGAGCTTCACCCCAGTAATTATACATCTTTGATTTTATTACATGGTAATTTTCAGAGATGTACATAAAGATTTATGTACAAGTCTGTAAATATCTTAATTGTGATAATGTTTAAAAACACCCCAAACTATATATCCCCTCATAGGCAAATGTCCAATGAAACAGGGTTGACCTGAAGTGGAGCCACTAAGGCATGAAAGCTTGCCACAAGTCTAAGTCACCTTAGGCAGGGAACCATAGGAAAGGAGTTTTGAAGCAGGTCCAAGAAAGCTGGGACAAAAGGAGCAAAATCAAAATACAAGTTGAGTCCCAGGGCAAGTTAGGGTTAATTAGGCAGCTTCAGGGACCATGCAGGTAGGGAATTTGGAGACAGAGATAAGGGCAGTAAATTCTAAGTGCCAACCAGACATACTCCAGAGATGAGGTCAGATGTCCAGGAAGGCTAACAGGGGCAGTAAATTTTAAGGCTAAAATTGACGACTAACTGGGATAGTAAATATTAGCAGACCTTGAACAGGGGAGGTAAAAAGAGAAACTCTAAGAGGTAGGAAAATGGGCACATCTACCTGGACGAGTATAGCTTATAGGAGAAAGAGCCAATCACAAAGCAAGATGATGAGATTTTAAAATAGAGGTAAAAGGTTTAAATATCCCTACACACAGGCCCATGGCAGCTTCTGTAACTGGGATGAGTCCAAAGTCCGGTAAAGGTAGTGCCCCCTAGAGGGGGTTTGCTGATGAGAGTGAATAGCCCCAGGTAAAATGCTAAGTTTGCATTTTGGAGTGGAGTCTGATGAGATATAAAAGGGACTGAAGGAGAAGTGGAATTCAGTCGCCATGACGTAGGAAAAGAAGCAGTCACCATGATGTAGGAATGGAAGAGGCAGTTGCCATGCTGAAGGAATAGAGGAAGCAACCGCCATGATGTAGGAAAAGAAGTGGCAGAAAATGTAGCCACCAAGATTGAGAGTTTGAAAATCAGACGCCAAAAATTTTGAGCTGCCAGGATATAGATTAAGCCTTTTTGGAATCTTCAGTGACTTTGGGACCAGCGACTTTGGAGGCTTTGTAAGTAGCCGAGTGACAGAAACTGCCCCCAGTTTTGTCTTTATTGCAGTCGAAAAAAGAAGGCAGAGGCCCGAAGCGGGTGCCTTTCTAAAATGTGCAAGTGCACTCTGTTGGGCCATCTGGCCGCTGTATTTGCTGTTTGCAGTGTTGTTGGCCTGGTGCTGTGCTGGGGCATCATGGCAGTTCTGGGAGCATCTCCAGTTGTGTTTTGTGTCGTCCTCGTGAGTTAGAACCTGGCCTGCAGTCTGCAGAAGAAGGGAGACGCCATTTTGAAAATGTGGCCTATTGTTTAGAAGAGGAGCTCCATATCAGCAGTGGTGGGAAGACGTCATCTTTGTTAGTTTTTTGGGACTTAAAGGGCTGGACATTGTTTTAAGTAAGGTAAATGGCTATATGTTGACTTTAGTAATTCTTTGCTTTTTCCTGTTCATTAAATAAATTCCATTGTTATTGTTTCCTAAGTCTGAGTAGTCTTGTAATTGTGCGCGTGGGTGCAGAACCAAGATAGTGACCGGTAAGCAATTGGGGCACTGCCTTTGGCAACTTTGAAGCCCCATTTTCCCAGTATCACTTCCTTGCCCCTGGAAGTCCTTACTTTCTCCCTTTAAATAAACGTTTCTTCTCGTCTTTACTCTCTTGAACAAAGTTTGTTTCTCTCTGCTTACTTACCTAAAATGTCTGTGAATTCCTTTTTACGGCTTCGTGGGACAAGAACCTGTGGCAGTTCAAGGGTTAAATTAACAGTGCACATCAGCTTCAAAATCAAGAAAATTGCTGCCATTGTCAGCCTCCTCCATGTGTCTCTCACCCACTGGTCTCTACATGTCTCTCCTTCACGTGTCTCTTTCCGTGTGTCCTTCCCAGCAGTACCAGGGGACAACTTGGGTAATGGGGACAAGAGCTCTCTCCTCTTTTTCTTCTTTCCCCACCCCCACAAGCCAACTGTTGTCTGTGTTATATAGTTTCATCAGGATGCTCAGATCTGCTGATCATCGGTACCTCCTCCTTTTATGGAGATGTCTCTGTAACACACAATCAGCCTGATTTCAACAACTGTCTATACTTCTCCTGATCTTTATATCACATTCTTTCTCTTCTAAAAATTCTAGTTCCAAACCTTGTTTGTTTTTTTAAAGATTTTATTCATTTATTTTTGGATAGAAGAACTGAGGTAAAGGCAAGAGGTGTGGGGGGTGGGAGGATTCACAGAGACAGAATGGGGAGCAGAACAGGCAGATCAACTGAAATACACTGGTAAGGGGAGTAGCTGATGAAACAGGAGAGACCTGCTGCACCATGTGGGTTAGCTCCCTGGCCAGGGATCGAACTTAGGACCTTGCAGGGAGCCTTGGCAGTGGTAGTGATGGAGGAGATACAATGCAAAATAAGATTAGAACTAGACCCACACAAGGAAGTGGGGGTAGAAGAAATCAACATAAACATTATCACAATCCCTAAGTGCCAGCTCCTAAGCTACAAAGCATAGGTAGGAGCTAGAAGGCAGTCTAGGGCCAAAGATAGGGAGATTGAGCCCATTGTAGTATCTCTGGTCTCTTTTCTAATTCTAGTTAGCCAGTAAACAGACAGCCATCTTCAAAGATGAGCCCCTCCCAACTGAAAGAAGGCTATATCGGTGCCATCCGTGCAAGAACTCAGGGCAGCCATTTCTCTGCCCATCTGTGCCTATGCAGGTGCTTTTCTTAACCAACTCTGTTATTCTGCAGGGCAGCAGCCTGCCTGTCTGCCCGTGACCTGCACCATGCAGGCCTCTTTCTTAGCAAACCTGCCCCCAGTGGGGCAGTTCTTTTTGCCCACTTGTGCCTGTACACGTGTCCTATACTTCTTTTCCTAATAAACCTGTTCTTTAAGTATAACTGAGTCTCTGTCTCATGGAGAAACTCACCGCGTGCTGCCGAAGGGAGCTCTGGTGAAACGTTTCCCAGAGTGAACCCAAGGACCCCGCTCTGCTCACAAATCCATCGACTCTAAAACGACATCAGTAGTGCTGAGACTTAACCCTTAGGCCACCCGGAGGCCCCAAACCTATAAATCTTACAAAGAAAGTTTTATTTCCCTTGTATTCCTCTTGACCCACAGTCCCTCAAATATACTTCTTAACAATTGTTGCAAAAACATCAGCTGTTGATTGCATCACAATTGGATAGCTTCTCCTTGCTATTAAATTTAGCCTTGTTTTCAAGTATGTGACCCCAGATGTCATGTGCAATACTCCCTAGGAGTACTTAGGAATATAGATGAGCAAAGGCTGTTGATCTCAAACAAAAGCATTCAGTCCATCAACGAAATGGTTTTATTCAGAAACAAACTACAGATGGGAGAGTGTATCCAAATGCTCTTTCCCAAATCTAAGACTAGAGAGTCCCTGTATAATCTCTGGAGTATCTCCCCCTCAGTTCCATTAGAGGGAAAATATCACCTCCAGCAGGAGATGCAAGGTATCAGGGTATCATATAATAACTAAGCCCCACTCCTTGCCCTGCAGGCAGGTTTGGGAGCTTGAATGGATAAAGGAAATGATAAGGTTGCCATGGAAATCAGGCAATAAGACCAACCACTATGACCTTAAAAACCAGCCCAGATCCTGGAAGGTGCAAGCAGGGCCAGTACACATTCTGTGTCAAAGGTCAATGCCCAAGACTTTTCATCTCAGCAAATAACTGGCCCAACCTGGCACCCCAAGTAAGAAAGCCTGCAAAAACAGGTCATAAAAGAGAACCTCAAATCCTCCTTTGTGCACAGACCTCTCCTGTCTCTCTTGCAGTGTATTTCAATAAATCTGCCTTTTCTGTTCTCCACCCTCTGGTAAATTCTTTCACCCCTGAGGCTCTCTTGCCTCCCAACCTTATTTAAATAAGAGTTTCTGTATGTTAGTGTTCAGTGGGCTACTTAATTGTTCTGGGGCTATATGGCAGACAATATCTTTGTTCTCCAAGAAAGGTAGGAACAGGGCAAGGCAGCAAGAAAAACTAGCTAAACTGAAGAGGAAGACTCTATAGGCCAAAATGATTCAGTTGCTCTTTGAGCTTTAATAGGACAGTGATTATTTCTTAGTTCAAGTTGGGAGAGTACAATATTGTGCTTTATAAGAAATTTCAGGGCCTCCCTGGTGGCGTAAGGGGTTAAGTCACAGCCTATGAGGCTATTTGCAGCCACTGAAGCATGAGTTCTGTTACAGGGAAAATAGAGTTACAAAATTAGCCAAAGGCAGTACCCAAACTACTTACTGGTCACAATCTTGGTTCTGCACCCGCACACAATTGCAAGACTACTCAGGCTTAGGAAATAATAACAATGGAATTTGTTTAACAAACAGGAAAAAGCAAAGAATTACTAAAGTCAACATATGGCCGTTTACCTTACTTAAAACAATGTCCAGTCCTTTAAGTCCCAAAAAAGTAACAAAGATGGCGTCTTCCCGCCACTGCTGATGTGGAGCTCCTCTTCCAAACAATAGGGCACGTTTCCACAATGGCATCTTCCTTCCTCTGCAGATGTGCAAAAGCCAGAGTGTAGGCCAGGTTCTAACTCAAGAGGACGACACAAAACACAACTGGAGATGCTCCCAGAATTGCCATGATGCCCTAGCACAGCACCAGGCCAACAACACTGCAAACAGCAACTACGGTGGCCAGACAGCCCAACAGACTGCACTCGCACATTTTAGAAAGGCGCCTGCTTCGGGCCTCTGCCTTCTTTTTCCGACTGCAATAAAGACAAAACTGGGAGCAGTTTCTGTCGTCGGCTACTTACAAAGCCTCCAAAGTCACTGGTTCCAAAGTCACTAAAGATTCCAAAAATGCTCAAACCGAAATTCTATATCCTGGCGGCTCAAAACTTTTGGCATCTGATTTTCAAACTCATAATCTTTGCGGCTACATTTTCTGCCGCTTCTTTTCCTACATCATGGTGATTGCTTTTTCTATTCCTTCAGCATGGCAACTGTCTCTTCCATTCCTACATCATGGTGACTGCTTCCTCTATTCCTTCAGCATGGCGACTGCTTCCTCTACTCCTTCAGCATGCCAACTATCTCTTTCATTCCTATAATCATGGCGACTGTCTCTTTCATTCCTACATCATGGCAACTGCTTCCTCTATTCCTTCAGCATGGCAACTGCCTCTTCCATTCCTACATCATGGCGACTACCTCTTTCATTCCTACATCATGTCAACTGAATTCCTTCTCCTTCAGTCCCTTTTATTTCTCATCAGAAACTCCACCCCAAACTGCAAACTTAGCATTTTCCCTGGGGCTATTCATTCTCATCAGTAAACCCCTCCAGGGGGCACTACCTTTTCCAGACTTTGGGCTCAGCCCAGTTACAGTTCGATTCCTGGCCAGGAAGATTTGCACATGGCGCAGCAGACCTCCCCTGCCTGGCCTACTCCTCCCCTCAGCAGTGTACTTCAGTTGATCAGCCTGTTCTGTTCCCTGACTCTGTCTCTGGCAAATCCTCTCACCACCCCACACCTCTGGCCTATACCCCAGTTCTTGTATGCATAAATAAATAAATCTTTAGAAAAAAAAAAAGAAAGTGTGTGTGTGTGTGTGTGTGTGTGTGTGTGTGTGTGTGTGTATCTATTCAGAAGACCAAAGTATATTTCTCATGTATATATATTTGGTCTTCATCTACAGTTCCTAGCTTATAGCTCCCCAAACCTTGGAATTTCCTAAGTTATATTTTGTTATAATCTTTGGTCTCCTGTCCTCAGTTCCTGAAAACACATCAAAGTCATAAAAATGAAATGGGAATCCTTTTATTCATAACAAGATCCTTTGCACCACAACTGAGTTTATGGTAATGAAGATAATTTTTGGAAAATACCTAAGGATCAAGGCCGATTGCCAGGGAAACCAACCAGGAATAGTGGGCTGGAACTTTCAATCCCACCCCCTAAATTCTTGGGAGGGGAGACTTGAATTCATCATCATAAAAATCCCCAAAGAAGGGCAGACAGAAAACTGACAAGTTGGAGAATCAGAACAGAGCTGCATGCCGTGGTGTTGGGTCCCAATTTCAATGATGACAGAAGTTGCTTTGCTCAGAATCTTGTCCTGTGTATCTCATCTAACTATTGATTTGTATTCTTTCAAGTCAGTTTTTAAAAAACTTATTTATATACATATTTTACAGCATTGTTCATTTTTGTACAATGTTTTCTTTTCTCAGGTGTAGTCCCCATAGAATTCCCACCACCAATTCACTGGTGCACAATTACCATAGTCCCATGTTTTGATTCTTCTCTTCCCCTCCCCTGCAGAATGATTTGTATTCTTTTTTTTAAATATATTTTTATTGTTATTTATGTCTTTTACATTTTGTATTCCCCTTGGGTAACCCATCACCAATTCACCCGTGATCCATCTCCATGGTCCCTTGTGTTCTTTTCTACTCCATTTTGTGCCCTTATCCTCCCCTCCTCCT